>RYZW01001842.1:0-16744 GCA_004367215.1 Colletotrichum trifolii | reverse complement strand
AAGCTTTACTAAAAAAGCTTCCCTAATATAGAAAAATATATATAAATATTATAACTATTATAAAAAGAACTATATTACTAGGAACTATACTAATACTAGTATAGTAAAAAAAACAAATTACTAAAGTAAAACCCTAGAAATTAAAAAACTTAAAAGATAATACTAGTTTTCCCCTTAATAAAAAAAAATATAAGAAAAGAATAANAATACTAAAAAACTTATTACTTTTCTCTTATAATTTAAAAGAATCCTTATAAATACTAGAAGTTATAACTAGTTTAATATAATCTAGATCTCTTTACTGGAAACTATACTAATCCTTTACTAAAAAGAACTCTTTATTATAATTAAATTCTCTATTATTTATAACTAGTAACATTTAAAAATATATAATATTACTTAGAAAATAGAATATATAAAAGTATTACTAACCTAGTAAGCTTTAATTACCTATCCCCCTATATTAAAAATTCAGGATAGAAATATAATAATAACTAAAGCTATATATAAGTAGTACTACTACTATAAATCTTCTAGTTCTATAAGCTTTACTAAAAAAGCTTCCCTAATATAGAAAAATATATATAAATATTATAACTATTATAAAAAGAACTATATTACTAGGAACTATACTAATACTAGTATAGTAAAAAAAACAAATTACTAAAGTAAAACCCTAGAAATTAAAAAACTTAAAAGATAATACTAGTTTTCCCCTTAATAAAAAAAAATATAAGAAAAGAATAATTCTAATATAAAATTAAGTATTAAAACCTATAAAAGTAAGATCTTAAGAATAGAAAAAATAGTAAAAATAAGAAAGTAGCGGGTAGTTAACTACTATCTAGATAAAAGTTAATAGAAACCATACTATTAACACCCTAGTAAACACTAGTTATAATACTTATATTATTATTAATATATCCCTTATAAAAGAATTATACCTACTACTTATTAATATAATAAAAATAAAAGTAAAAGACTATACTAAAAAATAAACTATTACCTAGTAATACCCTAAAAATTACTAAATTATCCCTAGAAATAAGAAAATATATATAAGAAATCTATACCTATATTATAAAAAAACTATTACTAAAATTATATTTTAAGTAACCCTAAATAAAAAATAACTATATTATATATAATACTAGTACCTAGTAGATAAAGTATAGTAAAGGAAAAGTTATGGTATACTTAAAATACTAGGAAAAACCTACTAGGATTTAGGAAATTTAGTTAGTATACCTTTTAAATATAAACTCCTTTTTAATTATATATTAAAAAGTAGGGAGGGGCTGATGGCTTGCTTTCCACTGCGACTATTAGTAGATATATTGCCCCCTAAAGTATAACTTTAGCCCTCTTACCCCCCTACTAACTATTATAGCTAGCCCCTAGTTAATCCGGGGCTGAACCTTTCGCGGCTATAGCTAGTATACTTACCCCGCGTTAACTTTTTCGTAAATAATAAATAACTAATAACTCCTTCCGCGATAACTTTATACCTTTACGCCTTTATACTTTGATAGCTATATATAATTCGAATATCTCGAGATATTCAATTACTACTAATTATAAGTACTCTATTTAAACGTTTGTTATAACCTTAATATCTATAACTTTAATATCCCTATTATAGACCGAGCCTTACTTATCCCTAAGACGAGATTTTATACTACTAATACGAAAGTTCTCCACTACTAATATAAGCTAATTTATAATTTCTATATAAGTATAGCGGGACTCGGCTTACTCTTATTAGCGAACGATTTTAATACATCGAGTATAGCTAATATACGAATAATACTTATATAAATACGGATATTTCTAGTATAACTAAATAACCTTTAAAATCCCTATAATTATAGTATTATAATACTCTAAGGTATCTAGTAACTAATATTATAGTAAAGTATTAATATTAGGGTATTATCTAATTAATACCTAGTTGCTAATATTATTAGTTTAGTATAGTAGTTCGTGGGATAGCTAGACGATTTTCTTTTAAATATCTATAAACTACTTTTTAATTATAGTATTTAGAATAATTTTATTAAAACTTAGTCTAATATACTAATAGTTTTAGTTATAATAGTTATAGCTAGATATTTCTATACTTATCTTGTAGTTATCCTTTTATAGGTAGCTATATAGATTTCGAGGAGATTTCAATTCTATTATAAAAGTTATAGAAGAGTAATAGATTATAGAATACCTAGCTTTTACGTCTCGAAGTAGGTACTCTATTTTATTCTATTTTTAAGAAGTTTAAAAAAGTTCTTAACCCTATAACCTTAGTAGTTACTTTTAGCTACGTATATTAAACTCTAACTAGTCTTAATAGAGCTTTCCCTATATAAACTATTACTACGAGGTCTTCTACTACTATAGGGTTAAATATCAGAACTAGGGGTATAATTATTTATAATAATAAGTAATTTTATTACTATTTTAACTAGTTGTGAGCTAGTATTAGCACGAATGCTATTATCGGGTAAGATTTATAGATAAATCTATATATAAAGTAAAAAGCTTAGATACCATTCTAGGTCCAGAGTAAAAGTAACTAAATATATTAAAAAGTAAGAAACTAGACTAATTATACTATAAATATAAGGTTATAAGGGTTATTATACTATATATCATTATATTAAATATACTAAAAATAGTTTACCCCAAGTTTCATATTAATCTACTCCAGAAAATAACTAGTAACCCCTTACTAAACTAAAAAATTATAAACCTATAACTTGTACCTATAGTTAATAATAATAGTAAAATAGAATAAAAAATTAAGGATATACTAGTAGTGAGGTAATACTAAGTAAGCAAAAAACAGTAGTAGTAAACCCTTATTGAATAGAAGGGATTCGCGGATACTATATAGGAAATAGTAAATACAATACAGTAAATAGAAGTATTAGATTAATATAAGACGTATTTCAGGCTAATTAATAACTACAACAAAAACTTTAATAAAGTAGCTCTAATATACTACTAGTAGGGAAAAGGGTAATATTATAAACTATACCTAGCTAGTTAACTCTAGTTCTACCTAAGTCCCGATAACTATACCTAAGAAATTAAGTATTAGTAGGTTACTAGTAGGCCCCTAGTACTACTTTTAAGTAAACTTTCCATACTTTTTACAAGAACCTCTCTTTTACTCTTTAGTTCTAAATAAATAGTATTTATACTCCCTATAACTAAATTATAACCTAAACTTAGCCTTTTATAACTAATAAAATAACTAATAAAAAGAAATCCCCTAATAAAACATTCTTACTATTATAAAATCTCTACATATTTCAAATATAAAGTTTTCTTCTTCTTTAGTAATTAACTTAACTAGTAATTGTATAACTTCTTTTATAAATATTTTATATAAATCTTATTTAAATAAAATCTTATCCTTTCAAATTTAATATTTCAGGTAATAATAACTTTCTAAACAAAATAGAGATCTAGATCTTATATAAATTATAAGTATTTAGAATACAACTTACGAAATATCTATTATATTCTTTTAATTTAACTTTAAATAAATTCTTAAGATACTTTATCTATAATATTACTTAGATAAGTATATTTAGTATTTATAAATATAAATCTATCCCTAGTAAGATTATAAGTTTTAACAAAAGCTAAAAGTATACTCTAGTACTTACTAATAAGAATACTACTTATACTAAGTTTCTTTATTTTAATATAATAATTTCTAGTGATTTCAAATTCTTACTAATATATTATATAGTATATCTACTATTTAAATCAACTCTACTTATAATTTAGATAATAGTTCTATAGCTTCTTATATTTGTATCTTTTAACTAATTAGTTCTTTTCTAATATGTCTACTTCTTCTAACTAGCTTTTTAGTATAAGAAAGAAATAACTCGAAATTGATCTTTTATTATATTACCTATTTCTAGTAACTAGTTTCTCTATTAGTTACTATTATTACTCTCTTAATATCTTATTAGATCTTATGAATTCAGAAACCTTTCTATTTCTTTACCTATGTTTTAAATATTAATAATACTTATAAAACCAAATTATAAGTTTCATTAAGTAGTATAACTAAAAAGAATAAACTTGAAAATTCGTCTCTAATAATAAGTATTTAAGAGTTACCTATATATATTCTAGGGAAATTAAATAAATTCTAAGTAATATAATAAAGTAAATAAACTAAATATAACTCTAGAATTTATCTAGAAGTAACTTATTAAGAATAAAATATTATATAATAAGAATAATTTAATTATTTTAATCTTACAATCTTTACCGTTTAAATATTAAAGACTAAATACTTAAGAATAGTTAATCCTAAATATCTTACTTAAAAATATTATATATAAATATTATACTTGCTTGATATAGGAGGGGCTGATAGCTTGCTCTCTACTACGACTATTAGTAGATATATTACCCCCTAAAGTATAACTTCAGCCCTCCTACCCCCCCTACTAACTACTATAGCTAGCCCCTAGTTAATCTAGGGCTAAACCCCTCATAGCTATAGCTAGTATACCTGCCTTGTATTANGTTAATCTAAGGCTAAACCCCTCGTAGCTATAGCTGGTATACGTACCCCGCGTTAACCTTTTCGATAATAAATAACCGATAACTCCTTCTATAACAACCTTATATTCTTATACTTTTATAGCTATATATAATTTAAACATCTCGAGATATTTAATTACTACTAATTTTAGGTACTCTATTTAAATATTTATTATAACTTTAATATCTACGACTTTAATATCCCCTAGACTAAGCCTTACTTACCCTTAAGACGAGACTTTATATTACTAATATAAAAGTTCTCTACTACTAATATAAATTAACTTATAACTTCTATATAAGTATAGTAAGACTTAGCTTACTTTTATTAGTAAATAATTTTAATATATCAATTAAGTATAACTAATATATAAATAATACTTATATAGATACGGATACTTCTAGTATAGCTAGATAGTTTTCAAAACCCCTATAATTATAGTATTATAATACTCTAAAATATCTAGTAATCAATATTATAGTAAAATATTGATAGTAGGGTATTATTTAATTAATACTTAATTACTAGTATTATTAGCTTAGTATAGTAGTTTATAGGATAGCTAGATAACTTTCTTTTGAATATCTATAAGTTACTTTTTAATTATAATATTTAGAATAATCTTATTAAAACCTAGTCTAATATACTAATAGTTTTAGTTATAATAGTTATAGCTAGATATTTTTATACCTATCTTATAGTTATTCTTTTATAAGTAGCTATATAGATTTTGAGGAGATTTTAGTTCTATTATAAAGGTTATAGAAGAGTAATAGATTATAGAATACTTAGTTCTTATATTTCAAAGTAGGTATTTTATTTTATTTTATTTTTAAAAAGTTTAAAAAAGTTCTTAACCCTATAGCTTTATAACCTTAATAGTTACTTTTAGCTATATATATTCAGCCTTAGCTAGTCTTGATAAGTCTTTCCTTATATAAACTATTACTATAAGGTCTTCTATTACTATAGGGTTAAATATCAGAACCGGGGGTATAATTATCTATAATAATAAGTAATTTTATTACTATTTTAACTAGTTATAAGCTAGTATTAGCACGAATGCTATTATTAGGTAAAATCTATAGTTATATCTATATATAGGGTAAAGAGCTTAGATACTATTCTAGGTATAAAGTAAAAGTAACTAAATACTTACTTAATATAGTAGTTTAATGTCTAGCTAGCTCTTACTATCACGGTAAGAATAGTAGGTTCGAATCCTGTAGCGGGTAAGCGCGACTAGTAACTACATACCTTCCGATTACGTAAACTATATATAATAACTACTACTAGCTACTAGTATTTACTACTACTAGCTATTAATAACTAGTAACTATTAATAGCTAGCTAGTAATAAGTACTATTAGCTATTACTATTAGTAGCTAGTAACTATTAATAGCTAGTAATAGGTACTACTAGCTAGCTAGTATTAGTATTATATAACTATAATCCTTAAAGAATAACTATAATAGATATAGGCCTATACTTTCCCTATTTATTACTTATTATATTAACTAACTATATTCGCTACCTAAGGCTTTCTCCGTTTAAACGGTTCCTCAGAACTAGTAGTATCTATAGGATTTAATATATTAAGTATAGTTTCCTTTAAAGGGTTCCCGAGAAACATATAACTTCAAATAGATCAGAGACCTTTAATATAACTATATTATATATAAATATTATTAGACTTTAATTCTACGAAAGCTATTTTAAAGTATAGTTAAGAAAATAGAATACTTAGTAATTCTAGAACAATACTAGAAATACTTAAATAAAATGTAAGATAATTTAAGATAAACTTTTATTTGAAGAAAATAAAATTAAACTTTCTAAATAACTATTTTATAATAATAGAGTAATTAATTAAGCTAAACCTAAGAATATAGTCTAACTTTATATACTAGATTCTAGTCCTATTAAGTAGTGAAGTTTCTAAGATACTATTAATATAGAAGTTCTTAATATAAGTAATATTATGTGATATCAAATTAAGTATATTCTTCCTATTTAAACTATTCAGGATCTTCTTAATAACTCTTTTACTTTATTTAATTATAGAAACATTAGGTAAACTATATTAAACTAAATCTATTTTTTACCTTAACTTAGAAACTCCTTTCTTAAAGATATCTATTAATTTAGTAATATGAATTACTTTATACTATAAATAACTATATTCTTTCAAAATATATAAAGTCCTTAAATAATTAAGAAAACCCCTAGGAGAATCTTAATTAACTTTTTAAGGAGAATAAGGTTAATACTAATATATTTCAAATTAGAAAAATAATAACTACTACTAGACTTATCATTTAAAAGAACTAGTTTAGCTTTTAAGGTATCTAAAAGAACTTCTTTAACTTTACTAATATACTTTTTAGTATTTAACTATTCCTTTTTAGCTAGCTTCTATTATAGAATATAGAACTTAGAGTTATGTACCCTATTTATAATACTATTTCAAATAATAACTAATATCTAAATATTAGGAAATCTAATATATAAATTAGTAATAATATATTTAATATACTTATAGTTTTCTAGAGAGTATAAGTCATTCCTAGAATTATATAAATACTTTACTTTAGCTTAAGTTATATCTTACTTTCTTATAAGAGTAACTAATATAAATAGTATTTTACTATAACTCTTAATTAAACTTTTATTAATATAAAATAAAGCTATAAAGATTTCTCTATATTTAGCTAAAATCTTAATATTAAAGTTGAGAATTTCTCTCTTAACAATATTCTAATACTAAGTTTTAACTTCATTAAGTAAAGTATATTAAATAAATATTTAAAACTATTTTTTGACTATACAAATATCTTAGATTTCTAGGATATTATCCATAATTACTTAAAAATAGATAATATACTACTTATTATATTATATTAAACTAGAAACATATAAATTAGCTTTTTTAAAAGCTTTCTTATATTTAACTCTCACTTATTACTATATAACTAAATTATTCTAAGTATGTTTATATGTTAGAACTTTTAATAAACTTAAACAAATATATCATTAATATTAGGAGATTCTATTTAAGTAAATATTAGAAAGCTATTATTAATATTAGTATTAGCTTATATCTAAATTATATTATAATACTTCTTTATCTCTTTATAATTATATAATTAGATTCTTAAACTATTTGAAACTTAAGATTTATCATATAATAGTTAAAAATACTTTTAGTATAAAAAGTATAAGGTTTAGTATTTGTAATCTCTCTCTATTAGTATTTTCTTAGGTAAACTATTAGTTATATTTAAGTAGTTTAAATATTTTCAAAATGTTAAAAATAAGTTTAATATCTAGTTTAATATACTACTAGATATCTTTGCTAATTATATAGAAACAAAGTATAATATACTAATAGTTAAAATTAGAGCTATTAAGTAATTCTACTATTATATTAAAGCTACTAGTAGTTAAGTGTACTATTTTTAAGTAGTTTCTTAAAGAACTAATAAGATAGATTGAGAAAAATTACCTTTATAGTTATTAATCTTAAATAGTTCAGAAAAGATTAAATATAACTAACCTTATAACTGTAATAAACAAGTAACATAATATATAATCTAAAAGTAAATTATTAAAAAATATATCTTCTTCTAACTAGAATAAAGTATTCAAATACGTATAAATAGAATAGTTATACCTTATATAAACTACCTAAGTTATATAGTAGCTAGTAGAATCACACAGCAGCCTTAATACTATATATATTCTTATCATAAATTAATTAAATTCTTTATAATTATGTTAAGACTCAAAGGTTTAAAAGGAGTTTCTAGTAATAAAGAATTCTAGTAAAACTATGAACTATTAGTTTAAATTTATAAGTTTCAAATTATAAAAATAAAACCATAAACTAAAATACTAGAAAGCATTAAACATATAAACTTCTTTAGAAGATCTTCTGACTAATAAAAGATATCCAAATATTCTAAAATAACATTACTCTTCCTATTATAAAAATAGAAATTGAAAAGAAATAATAGAATTATATCAATAAATCTATTATAAAATATAAATAGAAAGTTTGATTAATGTTTTCTAAAAACGTAATTACTAGATAAAGTCTTTAAGAATAGAGAAAAATGTTAAGAACAATATATTTAAGAAATAAAGTATATAATAATTAGATCTTGAATACTAGTTTTATTTCTCTAGACTTTACTTTATTTAAACTCCTTAAAATAAAGCCTTACGTAGTATAAATAACTATGTTTAGTTATATAGAATATATACTAGATTTCAGCTTCTAATTATATATAATAGTATTTAGTTATAGATAATATATACTAGACTTTACCCCCTAATTATAGATATATGCAGTAGAATCTACTTCTCAGCCTACCTATACATATGTTTTCTGTTAGGAATAACACGCTTAAGTAGTAGAGTTTTCGCTATAAGAAACCTCGGCCGTAGTACTATCTCTACTAAACCTCGCTTTATTCAAACTACTTAAAATAAAGCTTCGTATAGTATACTTAGCTATATTTAGTTATATATAATATATACTAGATTTTGCTCCCTGATTATATATAATAATTAAGAGTTTTATAATACTAAAAAGCTACTAGGCTAAAAGTATATATTATATATTTCGAATATTAAGATATCTACTAAAAATACGTTTCTTTTAGTTCTTAAAAGAACTAATTAGTAATTTACTTAATATAATATCTTTTAAGTAAAAGCTAAAACTTATAATTTATAGGAATACTTTAACTCTAAAGTAATAATTCGTTAAAACTTCTATCTAGAGCTTTTTTAGAGCTATTTTTAAGCGATTTTCTAAAAACTAAGTAGTATTAATAAGCTTATAAAATACCTAAATTAGCTATTCTTAAGTTCTTTACTTTTAGAAGGATTAATTATAAGGAAAATTAATAAATCTTAGTTAATACTACTAAAGAAGTTTAAATAGAAGATTTTATAGATTTTATAGAGAAAAGTTTAAAAACCTATATTGTTTTCTATAGTTTTTATATTTTAAAAGCTTAAGACTACTAATATGCATAGTTAAACTAAGTTTACTTAAAAGGTTAAACTTTTAAATATATAAGTAAAATACTATAGTATTAATATTACTAAATAGAAGAAAATATAGTAGTATAAATTATAAGTTTCTATAACTATTTTGATATAATAAATAGTCTATACTTCTAAAATACTACTATAGTATACTATAAGATATTCTAGTCCCTAAGACTTAAATACTTTACTACAAAAATAATAACTAAAATATAGTTTTAAAAGTAATAAGATATTATATATAAAGCTTAAGTAGTTAACTATACCTTATCTATTACTAGAGTACTATAGGTTTATACCCTTATAATCTTACTTATTTACTCGGCTATTAAAACTTATACTTAGAACTATATATTTATAATCTATAGTTATTTAGATTTAATTCTCTTAGATAAAGTTATATTAGTTATTATAGAGGTTATTTAGTATTTCCTTAAGTTTTTCTAGTATAGTAAAATAGGTTATAGTATTTTTAATATTTTAATCGAAATTTCTATTACTACTTTAAATATTTAAAATAATAAGAGATATTTCTAAAATTCTAATAAGTTTCTATATTTTCTAAAGTATAGCTTAAACTATTTTTTAATATATTATTATTATATATACTCTTAGTTAAGTTATAAAAGCTAAGTACTAAAGATTTTAACTAAAGAGAAGATTAAGTAGTTATTTATTTCAGATTTATATTTCTTAAGAAAAGTTTAGAACTTTAGATAATAGTAATTATATAGTTAGTTTTCTAGTTAAATAAACTATAATACTATATAGTAAATATACTATAAAGAGGGATTTTGGTGATACTTTTTCTAAAACCCTTTTATCCTCAATTTAGGTATTTTAATCTATATTTTCTAGGATATTAAATATTTTATAAATTTTTAAGGAGTTTTAATAAGAGATTATATTTAGTATAGTATAAAGATTATACTAATTAAAAGTTATAGAAATACTAAGATATTAATTTAAACTATAGAAGATAAAGAAATTAAATTATACTTCTATAATATTACTTTTTATACTATTCTTATAATAAACCTTATCTTTTTTAGTAGTCATAAAAATAAGGTTATTAGTAAAATACTAGGCTAACCTACTTATTTTAATTATAGAGGANGAGTACTTATTCTAAGATTATAACTATTAATATTTAATATAGCTAGTAAATCTTCGAATACTATATATTTTATAAGAGATTAACTATTTTAGTTATATAGTTAGTATAGTATAAGTTTTCTCCTAGATATTACTAGTATTAGTAGTATACTATAAATACTATTTAAAGACCCCTGAAACGTAATAAATAGCTCTGGTATTAGTATTTAAAGTATTTTAGCTAGTATATAAGGTATTTGATCACTAATAGCTATTCGAAGTATAATAGTTACTAGCTTATTTAGGAGATATATAAGATATATAATATTAGTAAAGCTAAATAAAAGATTTACTATATAAAATATAAGAGTATTTTATATACTACCCCTGGGGAGTATATTACTTTTAACTTTTACTTATATTACTAGAGCTATAATAGTTATACTTCTATTTTAATATTTATAGATTAAGTTATTAATTATTCTTAGGATTTCTATCTTATTAACTATATTAGAGTTATGATAATTAGAATATTTGAGAGTTTTATAGTATGTTTTTAGTATTAGTATAGTATTAATATTAAGGTTTTTAAGTATAATAATAAGCTTTCTAGGTATAAGAAGTTGAAGTTAAACCTTATTTCTTAAAATATATACTTTAAATTATCTATTTTATATATCTAGGGTTAAAATAGAACTACTAAATATATTAGAATAGTTATTAAAGCTTATATAAGAACTATAAAGTATAGTAGTAAGCTACCTTATGATTTCTAGTCTAAAACTTTATAGGGTATAGTATTCTTTTATAACTAAATATTGATATACTTTTTAAACTAGTAAATACTTTACTAGAAACTTTATAAAACTACTTAAAAAGATAATACTATAAAACTAGACTTAGCTTATTTTTATACTTATAGTTATAAATATTTTATTTTAATTATAGATATAAAGCTATAATATTACTAGTTAGTATAGATCGAGGAATATACTTTTATTAGCTTTTTAGTTAGCTATATTTTAACTAACTAGATCTTAGTATAGAATTTATTCTGAAATAAAGTTATTATAATTTATAATATTTCTTCTAATAAAATACTTTTCTTTAATAGAGATTTAGTTTTTCTATAAGATAATTTTAAATAGTTAGGTTTTAATAAAGTTATTTAATAGTTATAAGAGTAAATAAGTATAGTAGAGCTATTTAAAATTAGTTTACTTATTTATTTGAGTTTAAGTAGAAAGTTTAATAAGGTAGTTAATATAATAGGAAAGAATTATAGTAATTTGAAGTCTCGTATCTATATAATAGTTACCCCTAAGTTTTATAAGGTCTTTAAAACTATAAAGTTTATATTAATAACTTTTCTAGAGTTATTTATTATATTTTTCTAAAATTCTAATTATATAGATAAAACTATAGGGGAGTAGGGAGTTTAAATATTACTAGAGAAAGGTAAATATAAAGGATAGATAAAATACTATATTAGAATTACTAGGAAATCTTTATTTAAAACTACTTTTTTAGCTAGTATTTTTTAGTTATTTTAAGATATTCTAAGATATTCCTATTTATAGCTATAGAGTTATATAAATAGTTAACTAGAAGGGGTCCTAGAAATTTAACTTTCTTGAGGATTCTAAGATATAAATATTCAGGCTTTTAATAATAAATTTTAGTTATAAGGCGAATTAGATATTAGAGAGTATTTAAAATATAGGAGAATAGAAGTTTCTATTCTAAGAGTTTTATAGTAGAAATTATTACTATTACTTATATTTTATTTAGTAGTATTTATTTATTTATATATTAAAGTAATAGTAGTAGCCAAAAAAGCTTATCTTAAGAATTATATTAAATCCTATTCCTAAAACGAGGTTAATAGAACTTTTATAAGAAACTTAAAAATTCTAAAGTATTACTAAGTTTATACTTACAAGTTTAATAAATATAGGTATCTCTTCAAAATTAAGATTTACCTAGTTACTCGTAGAAATTAATAGTTATGTGGTTATATTGAAGGTCTCTGATCTATTTAAAGTCATATGCCTCTCCGGGACCCTTTAAAGGTAGTTGCACCCAGTTATCGGCTCTTGCCTCATTTACCCCATAGATACTACTGGTGCTGAGGAACCGTGGGATCCACGGAGGAAACCTCAGGCAGCAAACGCGGTTGGTTAATACGATAGGTGACAAATGGGGAAGGTATAGGCCCATCCGTCGCAGTTACTCTTTAAGGATCGCAGTCACGTGACACCAGATGCCAGCCAGCCGGCAGCGCCTGTCGCCAGCCGTCAACAGTCGCCAGCTGTTAACGGCAGGCGGCAAGTGCCGACAGCTGGTGGCGGTTGCCACATGGTTTACGCAATCGGAAGGCACGTGCCCACCGGTCGCGCTTGCCCGCCGCAGGATTCGAACCTACTGCTCTTACCGTGACAGTAAGAGCCAGCCAGACGTTAAACCACTACGTCAAGCGGGTGAAATTAATAGTTATAAAATAATTACGAGACTTATATAGTAATTCTAGTAAATATATTATTTCGAACTTTTATAGTAATTGCTAATTACTTTGATTTTGAATTACTCTAATATAATATAGTTAATGTTTTATATATATAGTATTTGATAAGGTTATTTATATAGAGATACTACTAAGTTATCGAATATAAAGTAATATCTATTACCTAAATAAAATACTATATACTATATAGCTTTTAGAAGTCTCCTTTTTTCTAGTAATACTACTTAGAAGTAAGTCTCGAGTATTTTAGTTTTAAACTTATTATAGGAGAGTTTTATTACTAGCTTAAAAGGTATATTATCTTCTTCTTCTATATTAATAATTATATACTTTCTTTCCCTTTAAAAGATATATCTAAAGTATTTATATTATTAATAGATTTCTAAAAGAAATATTACTTCGAGGGAAGTAAGGATTTATAGTAATTTCTTAGTATTAAGGTTATTTAAAATTAAATAGTATAATAATTATAGTTCTTATAAGTAGTATATATTGAAAAGCTGTTTAAGTATTTCATGAAATATATATAATATATTAAGTAATTCGAAATTTCTCTAAAGCCTAATAAACTCTTCTTATAATATAATTAAATCTCCTATATAGAGATTAAGTACTACTAATAAGATATTAGTTTTATTAATTATATTACTATTATAATAAGACAAGATATTACTTATATAGTAAACTAATTATTATACTTTAACTAGAATTCTTTAGATAACTACTATATTAAAGCTAAATAAATAATACAATACTTTAACGAAATAAAAAACCTTTACTTTAAATTTAATTATAAAATTAGTAATCTATTTAATAGTTTTATTATTACTATAAATACTAGTTTCGCGGATAATAGTAATAATTAAAAAAGCTTTTAAGTATATATTATATATCTTATTAGAAACTTAATAGTATAATAAGCTAATAAAGAAGATATTATTACTATTTTAATAACTAATATAGAATTTTTAGTATTATTTTAAGCTATTTAAGAAACTATTTTTACTAGTTATTTTATTACTATATTTTAAATAAACCTTATAATAAATATATTTAGTAAAAGTAAAATATATAAGTTATACCTAGTTATTTAAATCTAACATAATAACTAGTAAATAATATACTTTATAATAACTAAAATAATTTATTTATATAGAAAATTAAAATATATAGATATCTATAATTACTAGTTATACTATAAATAATATACCTTATAATAGCTAAAATAGTTTAATTATATATAAGGTTAAAATATATAGATATTTATAATTACTAGTTATACTAAGAAGCCTAGTAAAAGTATTTTAAGATTAAATATATACTTTTAGGAGACTTTATAGCTAATAAGTTTACGAAATTTCTCTAAAATTACTAGTTTAGTATTTTTATTATTTGAATTAATATAATAGACTAGTTAAACTACTTAAAATTATAGTAAGAAGAAGAACTTCGAGATATTAAGGGTACTAGAAACCTTATATTTAAAATACCCCCTAATAAATAAAAAATACCTAAATAACTTAAAAATAGTATTATTTTTTCTACTATAGAAATAGAATTTTAATAAAAAAAATAAAATATTAAAAAAGCTTCTTATAAGATATAAGTAAAATATTTAATAGTATTATTCGAAAAGCTAGCTTATAAGTAAAACCCTCGAGACTAGAGGGGTATATTAGGAATAATATACTTAAGTAGTAGAGTTTTCGCTAGAAGAAACCTTAGCTATAGTACTATCTCTACTAGGCTTTACTTTACTTAAACTACTTGAAATAGAGCCTTACGCGGCGCGTTTAGCCACGTTTAGTTACACACAATACACACCAGATTTTACCCCCTAATTACATGTAACATTTTCTTACTATTGCTAGCAGGTTGATCACTCCATAGCCTTCTCTGACTTCCGGCACTTGTACAGCCCAGCTGCGTTGAAGCTTGCCATCTTCTACTTCCGTCGAGTTCGCTAGCTCTTCTGTCCGACTTGCTATTTCGCCTGTAGGATTGTCATGAGTTGAGTAAATAACTACTTTTCGCCGTTGTGGGCTCGAGCGCTGCCCTGACTCCTCGAGTGTCCGCCTATCATTTTCCCGCGAGTTCTCTCTCTTCAGTCTTCCAGCCTACCCACCTAACCAGAACCCCTTGTCAGTAAGGCAAAGGCATCATGGAGGTTTTCGAAGTCTGCATTCTGCCCGAAGGGTTGCAATACGTCGCTTATCAGCATGGCCTGGAAGCAACGTACCTGCCAGCTATCCAATCTCTGATTGCGAGGGATCTGAGCGAGCCTTATAGCATTTATGTCTACCGCTATTTCCTCTGTCAGTGGGGTCACCTATGCTTCATGGTGTGTTCGTCTCTTACATACCTCACCCTTTGCCTTGACCTGATGGCTGATGTTGACCACTGTCCAGGCTCTGAACCCTGCTGACTCATCACTCATTGGTGTCATCATTTGCAAGCTAGAATTGCATTCGTCTCACTCACCTCCAACCCGCCGGGGTTACATCGCGATGCTTGCGGTGGCCTCCCCTTTCCGAGGGAAAGGTATTGCCACAGCCCTGGTGAAGAGGGCGATCGATGCCATGAGCCAGCGTAATGCCGATGAGATCGTACTGGAAACTGAAGAGACCAACATACAGGCTATGCGGCTGTACGAGCGCCTGGGATTTTTCAGATCGAAGAAGTTGCACAGATACTATTTGAATGGTAACAGCGCCTACCGGTTGGTTTTATTGCTCAACCCTGTCAACGCAAACGCCGTCACCGAGAACTTGGGTAGTTAATTTGCATGACCGAACTATTCGAAAGTAACTCAAGACATACGGCGATTCGCCTCGAGGTGCTCGACACCGAAGGTTTCCAATAGGTTCGCTCGCCCATGTGACATTCGGTGTCCATACCCCGACAGTAGCAGCTCAGTGCCTCACCAGAATAGCTCTATTACAAGTACATATCTCGACTCTCGAATGCATCCAGAAGAACGAAGTGAGATTTGTACTTTGCTTATTATTAGGAACAATACGCTTGATAGGTAGAGTTTGCACAGGTTACATCTTAAGTAGCTAGTACTATCTGTATAAGCTTCACTTCACTTTAACTACTTGAAATAGAGATATATAATATATAAAGCTATATTTAATTATTTATCATAAACGTTAGATTTTGCTTTCTAATTATATATAATAATAAAAGTTTTATAAAACTAAAAAGCTATTAGGTTTAGAAATAACGATATTATAATATAAATAATTTAAATAATAAAAATATATATTAAAGCCTCTAATCTTTTAATCTTTAAACTAACTAAATAGTAATTTATATTATATAATATCTTCTCTATAAAAGTCTAAGCTTATGATTTATAAGAAGACTCTAAACTTTAAATAAATATTTATTAAAAATCTTTTTTAAAGTTTTTTTAAGAGTTATTTTAAATAATATTTTAAAGTATAAATAGTAGTAATTATAAAAAGCTAAGCCTAGGTTATAATTTAGCTAT
>RYZW01001841.1:0-16756 GCA_004367215.1 Colletotrichum trifolii | reverse complement strand
CTACTTATCTATCTTAAAAAAGTTCTAATTAATCTTTAATTTTCTTTTTATTTAATAAGTTTAAGTATTATATTCTTTTCTTTTACTTGAGAACTTATTAGGGAAGGGGAAAGGTTTCTTTTAAGGGGTAGAAGTTATATAAGTAGATTCTAGGGGGGTAGTAGTAATATTAGGGGAAAGTTCCAATTTTTTCTCTACTAATTTAGTAGTTAGTATTATAATTTTTTTATAGAGTAAAGTAATAATTATATTTAGATATTATTATAGTAATTTTTCTATAGTAGTATTAACTATAGAGGTTTTTTAGGGGATATTAGTTTTTTCTATTTTATAATAATAGTTAGTTTTAATACTTAGTTATAAGTCTTTATTAGGAGTTATATTTTACTAATAGTATCTTAAGGATTATAGTTAATAAGGAATAGTACTTTACCCTAGTCTTTCTATTTAATAAAGAGTTATATTTAATTTAATATTTCTTATACTTAGGAGTAGTATTCTACTAATTAGTGTTTTTTTTAATTAGTAAAGAGCTATATTTAACCTAGTATTATTTATATAAAAGATAAATTTAAGTTTTAAATATATAAAGGGTTAGGTTTAGGTTATAATTTAGTTATAAGGAGTATAAATATTATTTATTTAGAACTAAGGAGTAAAAGAGAAGTTCTCGTGAAAGGTGTAAAAAGTCTACTTAAAAGTAGTACTAGGGGCTTACTAGTAGCTTACTAGTACTTAACTTTTTAGGTATAGTTATCGGGACTTAGGTAGAGCTAGAGTTAACTAGTTAGGCGTAGTTTGTAATACTATTTTAATCTTAAACTATTCTAATATAATATAGTTAATATATTTATATATATAGTATTTAATAAAGTTATTTATAGTAGTTATATTAAAGGTCTCTGATCTATTTAAAGTCATATACCTCTCCGGGACTTTTTAAAAATAGTTGTACCTAGTTATTAGCTCTTACTTTATTTACCCTATAGATACTACTAGTGCTGAGGAACCGTTTAAAGGAGGAAACCTTAAACAGCAAATACGGTTAGTTAATACGATAGCTGATAAATAGAAGGTATATACAGGCCTATATCTATTAGTTACAGTTACTCTTTAAGGATCACAATTAGTCACGTGATACTAATACTAGCTAGCTAGTAGTACTTATTGCTAGCCGTCAATAGTCACCAGCTATTAATAGCTATCGGCAAGAGCCAACAGCCGGTAGCGGTTACCATACTTGGTTTACGTAATCGGAAAGCACGTGGCCACTAGTCGCGCTTGCCCGCCGCAGGATTCGAACCTACTACTCTTGCCGTAAAACGGTAAAAGCTAGCTAGACGTTAAACTACTACGTCAAGCGGGTGATAAAGTTATTTATATAGAAATACTACTAGGTTATTAAGTAAAAAGCAAGATTTATTACCTGAATAAAATATTATATAGTTTTTAGAGATCCCCCCTCTTCTAATAATACCACTTAGAAATAAGCCTCGAGTACTTTAGTTTTAAACCTACTATAAGAGAACTTTATTACTAGCTTAAAAGGTATATTATCTTCTTCTTCTATATTAATAATTATATATTCTATTTCCCTTTAAAAAATATATCTAAAGTACTTATATTATTAGTAGACCTCTAAAAGAAGTATTACCTCAAGGGAAATCAAAACTTATAGTAGTTCCTTAGTATTAAAGTTATTTAAAATCAAGTAGCATAATAGCTATAGCTCTTATAAGTAGTATATATTACAAAGCTCCTTCAATACCTCACAAAGTATATATAATATATTAAATAATTTGAAACCCTTCTAAAACCTAATGAATTCTCCCTATAGTACAATTAAGCCTTTTACGTAGAGATTAAGTACTACTAATAAGACATTAGCTTTATTAATTATACTACTATTATAACAAGACTAGATATTACTTATATAGTAAGCTAATTATTACACTTCAACTAAAACCCTTTAGATAACTATTATATTAAAGCTAAATAAATAATATAATATTTTAGTAAGATAAAGAACCTTTACCTTAAGTTTAGGTATAAGGCTAGTAATCCGTTTAATAGCTTTATTATTACTATAAATACTAGTTTCGTAGATAATAGTAATAATTGAAAAAGCTCTTAAGTATATATTATATATTTTTTTAGAAGCCTAATAGTATAGCGAGCTAATAAATAAAATACTATTACTACTTTAACTACTAAAGTAGAGCTTTTAGTACTATTTTAAACTAGTTAAGAAACTATTTTTACTAGCTATTTTATTACTGTATTTTAAGTAGACTTCTCGATAAATATATTTAGTAAGAATAAAGTATATAAACTTTACCTAGCTATCTAAATCTAATATAATAATTAGTAGATAATATACTTAGTAATAGCTGAAATAGTTTAATTATATATAAAGTTAAAATATATAGATATCTATAACTACTAGCTATATTAAGAAGCCTAGTAAAGGTATTTTAAGATTAAATAATTACCTTTAGGGGACCTTATAGTTAATAGCTTTACAAAACCTCTCTAAAGTTACTAGTTTAGTGTTTTTATTACTTAAATTAATATAATAGACTAGTTAAGACACCTAGAGTTATAGTAAGAAGAGGAACTTCGAGATATTAGAAATATTAGAGGTCTAATATTTAAAGTACCCCCCTAGTAAATAAGAAATACTTAAACTACCTAAAAATAGTACTACTTTTCCTGCCATAGGGGTAGAGGTTTAATAAAAGTAATAAGGTTATTTAGAGGGCTTCTTATAAGATATAAATAGAGTATTAATAGTATTATTTAAAAGGCTAGCCTATAGGTAAAGCCCTTGAGGCTGGAGGGGTATATTAGGAATAACACATTCGAGTAGTAGAGTTTTTGCTAGAATAACTCTTAGCTATAGCGCCGTCTCCACGGGCCTTGCCCTACTTTAACCAGACGAAATAGGACTATACATATTACGTTTAGCTATATTTAATTATATATAATATATTAGATTTTGCCCCTTAATTATATATAACATATTTATTAACAGCGACTTATTTATCTTTATTGAAAAGTAGGTAGGTATATAGTTTATATCTAGTAAAGAGATATTTTATATTAAAGGTATATATACTAGATATTCTCAGGGGAAGAGAAAATAGTATAAAAGAGTGAATAATAGTTATATTTAGTAAAAGAATGTTATTATTAGTTTATCTAATTATATACTAAAAGAGGGTATAGAAGTTTTCTTTTATAGTACTATGCTTAGTTCTAGAATATTCTAATNAAAAGAGGGTATAGAAGCCTTCTTTTATAGTACTACGCTTAGTTCTAGAATATTCTAATTAGTAATTATTAGAATATTCGAGTAATACAGGCTTGTGTAAGTAATTACGAATCTAAAGTTAATTACTAGTAAGTACTTTGTAAAAAGAATGAGGTAGAATATTCTAGAGAATATTTAATAGTAAGTCGAGTATTACTATAGGGTAAATACTTATAGCTTAATATTTTAATAATCTTTTTTGTTAATGGTAGCACGAGCTATAAAGTCTCCAAACCTTCTTCCTAAGATATTTTCCGCGAATCTATCTTGCGTGGCTTGGTAGTTATGGTCGAGCTATCGCTAACCCGGAACTCCTGTTATGCTCTGGGAACTCGTCGGTTGCTAAGAAACTCAGCAATAGGGGAATAATGGTATTTGCGGGCGAAGTACTGCCTTGTTGTACTGAGTTGTCAAACTCTCTGTAATTAACTTACTATAGTATTGAGGTAATAGTTTAGTACTTATACTAATCGTGTGTGGCGGGTTGTTTAACTGTTGTGATACCTTTTTAAGTAGCATGATTCCTAGATGTATAAGAGGTTGCGAAATCTGGGCTCTGAGATAATAAGGTATAATCCATCCTCCTATCTTTATCTATCTCTTTATATACTAACTACACTACTTTCGTTTATCTCATAAACTAGTTCAGACCTCTTTAAATAGTTCTTAAATAGCTTAGACAACATAAAGTTCTCCATTACTACTATCCTTCCCCTGGCCGCCTTCGTTGCTACTTAGGGTTATATTCCCCGCTTCGGGTACTGTTAGGAATAACGCGTTCGAGTAGTAGAGTTTTCGCCGGAATAACTCTTAGCCGTAGCGCTATTTCTATAAGCCTCGCCTTACTTTAACTAGATGAAATAGGATTATACGTATTATACTTAGCTATATTTAGTTATATAGAATATATATTAGATTTTACCCCCTAATTATATATAACAATTAAGAGTCTTATAATACTAAAAAGCTACTAGGCTAAAAAGTATATATTATACTAAATCTATATATTTTAAATATTAAGATATCTATTAAAAATACCTTTATACTAATCTTTAAAGGAACTAACTAGTAGCTTACTTAATATAATACTTTTTAGGTAGAAGCTAAAATTCATAATTTATAGGATTATTTAAATCCTAAAGTAATAATTTATCAAAGTTTCTTTTTAAAGTTTCTTTAAAAGCTACTTTTAAGTCATTTTCTAAAAACTAGATAGTACTAATAAATATATAAGATACTTAAATTAGCTATCTTTAAAAACTTAATTCCTAGGGAAATTAATTATAAAGAAAATTAATAACTTCTAGCTAATATTACTAAAGAAATTTAAGTAAGAGATATTATAAACCTTATAGAAAAAAGTTTAAAAACTTATATAACTTTCTATAATCTCTATACTTTAAAAGTTTAAAATTACTAATATAAATATTCAAACTAAGCTTACTTAATAAGTTAGATTTTTAAGTATATAAATAAAATACTATAATACTAGTATTACTATATAGAGGAGGATATAGTAATATAAACTATAAACCTCTATAACTACTTTAGTATTATAGATAATCTATACTTCTAAAATACTATTATAATATACTATAAAATACTCTAATCCCCGAGACTTAAATACTTTACTATAAAAGTAATAACTAAAATATAGTTTTAGAAATAATAAAATACTATATATAAAGCTTAAATAGTTAATTAAACTCTATCTATTACTAGAATATTATAAGTTTATAATTTTATAATTTCGCTTACTTATTTACCTATTAAAACTTATATTTAAAGTTATATACTTATAATTTATAGCTATATAGACTTAATACTCCTAAATAAAATTATTTTAGTTATTATAGAAACTATTTAGTATTTCCCTAAATCTCTCTAATATAGTAAAATAAGTTATAGTATTTTTAATATCTTAACTAAAACCCTTATAATTATTTTAAATACTTAAAATAATAAAAAATATTTCTAAAATTCTAATAAGTTTCTATACCTTCTGAAATATAGCTTAAGCTACTTTTTAGCATACTATTACTATATATATTTTTAGTTGGTTTATAAAAACTAGGTATTAAATATTTTAATTAAAAAGAAAATTAAATAATTATTAGCTTTAGATTTAGACTTTTCGAAAAAAGTTTAAAGTTTTAGATAATAGTAACTATATAGCTAGTTTTCTAGCTAAATTAGCTATAATATAATATAGTAAGTATACTATAAGGAGGAATTTTAATAATACCTTTTTTAAAATTCTTTTATTTTTAATTTAAGTATTTTAATTTATATTTTCTAAAATATAGAGTATTTTATAATATNAGTACTTTATAATACTTTAAAAAACTCTAGTAAAAAACTATATTTAGTATAATATAAAACCTATACTAATTAAAAGCTATAGAAATACCGAGATATTCATTTAGATTATAGAAAATAAAAAAGTTAAGTTATATTTCTATAATATTACTTTCTATACTATTTTAGTAATAAATTTTATTTCTTTTTAGTAGTTATAAAAATAAGATTACTAGTAGGATACTAAGCTAAATTACTTATCTTAACTATAGAGAAATAACTATTCTAAGATTATAATTATTAATGTTTAATATAGCTAGTAAATTTTTAAATATTACGTATTTTACGAGAAATTAACTATTTTAGCTATATAAGTAGTATAGTATAAGCTTTCTCNGTTAAACTATTTATCTTAACTATAGAAGAGTAACTACTCTGAAATCATAACTATTAATATTTAATATAGCTAGTAAGTCCTCGAATATTATATACTTTATAAGAGATTAATTATTTTAGCTATATAAATAGTATAGTATAAGCCTTCTCCTAGATATTACTAGTATTGGTATTATACTATAAATACTATTTAAAAACCCCTAAAAGGTAATAAATAGTTCTAGTACTAGTACTTAGGATATCCTAGTAAAAAGCTTCTAAATTACCTTATTTCTACTATATAAGGTATTTATATTATTAATAACTATTTAAAGTATAACGGATACTAGCTTACTTAGGAAGTATATGAGGTATATAGTATTAGTAAAGCTAAATAAAAAATTTACTATATAGAATATAAGAATACTTTATATACTACTTCTAGGGAATATATTACCTTCAACTTTTACCCCTATTACTGAAACTATAACAACTATACCTCTACTTTAATATTTATAAATTAAACTACTAATTACTCTTAGGATTTCTATCTTATTAACTATACTAGAACTATAATTATAAGAATATTTAAAAGTTTTATAATATTCCTCAAATACTAGTATAGTATTAATATTAAAGTTTTCAAATATAATAATAAGGTCTTTAGGTATAAGAAGTTAAAATTAGATTTTACCTCTTAAAATATATACTTTAAACTATCTACTCTATATACCTAAAACTAAAACAGGAATACTAAATATATTAGAACTATTATTAAAGCTTATATAAAGGGAAAGGCTGATAGCTCGCTCTCTACTGCGACTATTAGTAGATATATTACCCCCTGAAGTACAACTTCAGCCCTCCTACCCCCCCCTACTAACTACTATAACTAGCTCCTAATTAATCCGGGGCTGAACCCCTCGTAGCTACAGCTAGCATACCTACCCCGCGTTAACTTTTTCAACAATAAATAACAAATAACTAATAACTCCTTCTACAATAACCTTACACCCTTATACCTTTATACCCTCATAGCTATTAACACACAATTCAAATATCTCGAGACATTCAATTACTACTAACTATGAATACTCTATTTAAACATTTATTATAACCTCGATATCTACAACTTTAATATCCCTACTAAGCCCTACCTAACCCTAAGATAAGACTTTACACTACTAATATAAAAATTCTCTACTACTAATATAAACTAACTTATAATCTCTATATAAGTATAGTAAGACTTAGCTTATTTTTATTAGCGAATAATTTTAATATATTAATTAAGTATAGTTAACGTATAAATAATACTTATATAGATATAGATACTTCTAGTATAACTAGATAGCTTTTAAAACCCCTATAATTATAGTATTATAATACTCTAAAATATCTAGTAACTAATATTATAGTAAAGTATTAATATTAAAGTATTATCTAATCGATACCTAGTCGCCGATATTATTAGCTTAGCATAGTAACTCATAAGATAGCTAGACAATTTTCTTTTAAATATCTACAAGCTACTTTTCAATTATAGTATTCGGAATAATTTCATTAAAACCTAGTCTAATATACTAATAGCCTTAGTTATAATAGTTATAGCTAGATATTTCTATACTTATCTTGTAGTTATCTTTTTATAAGTAGCTATATAGATTTCGAGGAGATTTCAATTCTATTATAAAGGTTACGGAAAAGTAATAGATCACGGAATACCTAGCTCTTATAGGTACTCTATTTTATTCTATCTTCAAGAGGTTTAAAAAGGTTCTTAACCCTACGACCTTAGTAGTTACTTTTAGCTATATATATTAAACCCTAGCTAGTCTTAATAAAGCTCTCCCTATATAGACTATTACTACGAGGTCTTCTATTACTATAGGGTTAAATATCGGAACTGGGGGCATAATTATCCATAATAATAGGTAATTTCATTACTATTTTAACTAGTTATGAGCTAGTATTAGCATGAATGCTGTTATCGGGTAAAACTTATAGATAAATCTATATATAAGGTAAAGAGCTTAGATACTATTCTAGGTACAGAGCAAAAGTAACCAAATAAAGCTTATATAAAAACTATAAAGTATAGTAGTAAACTACCCTATAATCTCTAGCCTAAAACTCTATAAGTAGTAATATTTCTTTATAACTAAATACTATTATACTTCTTAAGCTAGTAAATACTATATAAGAAGTTTTATAAAACTACTTAAAAAGATAATATTATAAAATTAAACTTAGCTTACTTTTATATTTATAGCTATAAATATTTTATTTTAACTATAGATATAAAGTTAAAATATAATTAGTTAGTATATTTCAAAAAGTATACTTTTATTAGTTTTTTAGTTAGCTATATTTTAACTAACTAGTATTAGGTATAGACCTTACTCTAAAATAAAATTATTATAACTTATAATATCTTTTTTAATAAAATACTCTTTTTTAATAGAGATTCAACCTTTCTATAAGATAACTTTAAATAATTTAATTCTAATAAAATTACTTACTAGTTATAAGAGTAAATAACTATAATAGAACTATTTAAAGTTAGTTTAGTTATTTATTTAAGCTTAAATAAAAAACCTAATAAAATAATTAATATAATAAGAAGTAACTATAGTAGTTTAAGGTCTCGTATCTATATAATAACTACCCCTAAGTTTTATAAAATATTTAAAACTATAAAGTTAATATTAATAACCTTTCTAGAATTATTTACTATATTCTTCTATAATCTCATTTATATAGATAAGACTATAGGGGGGTAAAGAGTTTAGATATTATTAGAAAGGGTTAAATATAAAGGATAGATAAAATACTATATTATAGTAGAGAAGTTTTCGTTTAAAGCTGCTTTTTTAACTAGTACTTTTTAGTTATTTCAAAATACTCTAAAAAACTCCTATTTATAGTTATAGAATNACTTTTTAAACTAGGATTAAAGAGTAATCATTCTAATCTTTAGATATAACTAGTAAGTACTAATACTAGATTATTAATAGAAGAGGATATAAGATATTTTAAAGAATTACTAGTAATAATATAGTATTTGGGAAAAAATATAATAGTATTATACTTAATAGACTTAAAAGGTTTTTCTTATAATTAGAATATTAGTAATAACTAATATATATTATTATACCTTAAACTAATATATAGAATCTATATTACTAAAATATACTATTTTTAAATAAGAAGGTAACTATTAAAAATATAGGTATAGAGGAGAAGAAAGAAATCTGGTAGGTAAAAAATCGATAAATAGTTTATTTAAAATATATAAAAAAATTAGATTACTAGTAATTTTAGAAAAGACTAACTAATCACTTTTACTAATACATAATAAAAACAATTAAATATATAATAGATTATAATAACTTTATTCATTTCTTCTATTTAAATACTACGAAATCTATTTTAAGAACTATTTACCCTATTTTGTTTATTTAGTATATTAGTTAAATAATATAAAAGTATTTCTAGTAACTCTACTACTAAAGGGGTATATAAAAATAAGTATAATACTAAAAGTATCGTGCGACTCTACTAGCTACTATTCTAACTTAGTAGCTTAGATAAGATATTACTATTCTATTTAAGCGTATTTAAACGCTTTATTCTAGTTAGAAGAAAACATACTTTTCAACAACCTACTTTCAAACTATATACCGTGTTGTTTATTTATTATATATTTATAATATTAAAGTTCTCTCTAGTTAAGATATAGTAATTACTAAAAATCTTCTTCAATATAATAACTCTTAAAGTACTATTAATTATTATAGTTAACTTATTATGAATCTTATTTCAATCTTTAAACAAAGTAAAACTATTTTTCTTATATAGCTAAGTATAAAAAAGTATAATTAGTAGACCTATAAAGAGTATTTTGCGAAATCTACTCCTACTAATCTACTTATAAGTTATAAACTAATCTTTTAAATATATTCTTATAACTATAAAGTCTAACCTGAGGGGATAGTTAAATTATAAAGGTAAACTATAACTGATAGGAATAATTACTAATATTACTTAGCTAGTAAGTAATTTAGGTATTTTTAAAGATTATCTCGCGGCTTCTTAATATTCTAGTCTTTTATTATTTTACTAGCTAATATTTCCTAGGCTTTTAGGTTTACTAATAATTTTATATATAATTGATTATTATTATAAAGTTATTTATAACTTAGGAGTTTTAGGTTTCGGGGTTCTATATTTAGAAGCTTTTAGAGTAATATCTATTTATACTTATTTTATAGAAACTAGAAATAATCTAGTTATTTTCTTATTTACTATATAGATCTATAAATCTTAATTATATTAAGAATAATTAATGAGTATAAAGTCTAGTAATAAGTAATTACTATAACCCTAGTAATATTACTTTATAGTAATTAGATAGGATAGAAGGTTACTATAATTAGATTAATAAAGCCTAAATACTTTATTAATTAATAACTACTATCTATAAATAAGAAAACTAATTTTAGAATTATTATAATAGTAGTTTCCTATATATTAAAGATTTTCCTGAATATCTAAAACTTTATTATAGATAGAAATTCTTAACTATTCAATAGTTTTTAATTTATATAAATACTTATCTTACTATTATTTTATAAAAACTATATAAGTATTAGTTTATAAGAAGTAAAGTATATTTTTAGATATACTAGTTTTTCTATAAAACTCTTAGAAGTTATTAACTTGTTTAATAAAATTATTATTACTAGATTTTCCCTATAAAAAGTCTAAGTAGAATATATAGTTATTTAATTAATCTACTATAAGGTTAACTTAATAGTTTCTATTATAATAATATAAGAAAATTATAATATTAGTATTATAGAACTATTTCTTATTTAAAAGCGAGCTTTATCTTACTTATTAAGTTTTATTATTAATAAGTATTAGAGGCTAGCTACGAGAAGGACTTTAGTAGTACCTTAATAGTATTATAATGAATTTGAAAAGTTTATACTTAGGGTGAAAACTCTTTACTAAATTATAGGGGTAATAGTTATATAGAGCTTTAATAGTAATATTTTAAATAAACCCTAAGGCTTAGGTTTATAATATACCCCCTATTACCCTACTACTCTATTATTATAATAATATATAATATCTATAACCTTATAATATAACTATAACTCTTAATTATTATAATTAATTTAACTAGTAGGAGAAATCTATCCAAAATAACTTCTTTAAATATTACTAATATCAAATAATCCTACTAATAAGAAAATTCAGTTACTATTAATATTAGACAGTCCTACTAATAAAGGAATTCGTATTATATTTACCCTAAATAATCCTATACTATATTCCCTTTTCTATTAATCTATAAGAAACCCTTTTCTTCCCCTTTATACATAGCTTTACTTTTTTTCCTCTAGTTTTACATAACTCCTATCCTATACCTATTATAATACTACTAAATTGCTACTTTTTTACCCTCTTTCCCCCTTTTATATTTTATTTATTACTATATTAACTACTACTACTACTAAATCTAACCCCCCTAATAATAACCTTTCCTACTACTATACCCCCTCTAAACCTATTACCTATACTTATAATAGTTATATTATTAAGGGTAATTCTAATAATAACAATAACTAACCCCCTATAATAATTATTAATACCTACTTTAACTATTATTTAAAGCAAAATAAGAGTAGTATTACTTACTCTTATAAGTAGGGTTATAGCTACTCCTACTATAAATACTTATAAATAAAAACTAAATACAAATAGGGATCTTACTTTTTTACCATAAACGCTAAACTATATACTACTAGTTACTAAATTAATTATCTAGTTAAATAAAATAAATGTATTATTTCCCCTATTATTATTACTTCTAAAATAAAAGATATAGTTATACTTTACTATACTACTATTCTATTACTTAAGTTCTCTACTATAGTCTAGTACTATAATAACTACCTTAATTATACTTAATAGGAAACTTTTACCTATATTACTACTATACCTACTACTCCTATTTCTTATACTAAAAGTATTCCTACCTCTACCCCTACTTTTACCCCTAAATAAGTTATTATTAGCCTTAGTAGTATTATACGAATTATAGTAAATCCCCTTTCCCTTTTTCTTTACTTTTATTATACTAATTTCTTTGTAGTAAAATACTATAATATACTCTAGTACTTATACTATACTTTACTAATATTATAGCTATATCCTTAACCTTATTAAAACTAGTTTACTTATCTACTACTACTATACTATTACCCCCCTAGCTTAATACTAATAATACCTTACTTATAAATAGATACTACTTATTAATATCTCTAATAATAAAGAAAAAGAAGAAGAAGATAATAATAATATAGAAGAGGAATTCCAGGGTAATAAAGAAATATAAAATAGTACCGACCTATTTATTTAATTTATTTATTTAGTACCCTAGGGGTAAGTCTAGTAACTAGTCTTATATACCCCTTAGAAGATATTATATTACTCAATTTATAACCTATATAGCTTTTTACTACTAATAAATTAATATTAAATTATTATTTTCTCTAATATCCTTATACTATAACTTAAATTATATTATAGCTTTATTATTAGTAAAATGCTCTAAAAGCTCCTATATTAAAGTATTATAACCCCTCTATTTTACTAATATATTATAGTTATATCTTTATCCTAATATATTCTTTACTACTAGGATCTCTTTAATATTATACTCCTTATAAGCCTTACTATTTTCTCTCGTAAGAACTAAGATAAAATCAAGTTATATATCTATATACTATTATAAAAATAGGAAACTATTCTCTATTTATTTAATAAAGTTAATATAGAATATTAAATAGATACTTATAAAAATATCTAAAATAATATTTAATAAATTTAATAAATTAATAACCTTATACTTGAAAAATACCTGATTAAGTTTCTTATTAAACTAATTTAGTTTAATATAATATAATAATAATTATACTTTATCCTTTACCTAGAACTTCTTAGCTATTTACTATATCTTATTTATACTTATCTTATTATACCACTATATATATACTATTACTACTTAAACTATAGTAATACTATTTTTAAAATAAGATAAGAAACCTAAAGCTAATCCTAAACTAAAATATATAAATTATTCTATTATTTTAGAATATAAGATAAATATAATATGAAACCTATTTAAAAACTTATTTTAGCTTATTCTAATTACTACTAAATCCCTATTATTTAGTACTAATTAATAAGTAGTAATATAAATTAACTAATCTAATTATAAGAAAGTAATATATACTTATAAGAAAACCTAGATTTTAAATATTATATTTTCTATCCTACTATTTATCTAGGAATAGAATAATATTAATAAAAATTACTATACCTTTATTAACTAATATAATATTATCTAGAAAATACTAATTTAGTCTAATTTATAATTAGTAATAATTAATATAAGAAAACTATAGTACTACTATTAAGTATCTTAGAACTTTTCTATATAAACTTTAATAATTATAAATATTATAATTTCTAGCTAGATATATTTCGATAATTAATCTATTATTACTATTAGGAATCTTAAGTTACCTTCTATAATAAATAGTAGTCTATTATTAAATTAATAGAAATCTATAATTAAAACCTATTAGGAATTAGGAAAAGCTATAGGAAACCCTAGTAATACTACTATCCTTTATATAAGTATTAATAGATATCGTATACCTATATAAAATATTTAATATCCCTTAATATACTATCCTAATACTAATCTTAAAAAAATACTATAAATATCGAATTAATACTAGAATAACCTAAAACTAGGGAATTATAAACTATTTAAAAAATCACTATTATTAATAACTTATATTCAAAGATCTAAACCTAACTTTAATAGAATAAAATACTACTACTTCCTACTATATAATTAGCTACTTATATCTATATTAAAACTTCTAGAAAGAATATCCTTACTACTTGGTAAATAGTATTTAGTTAAACCTCATATACTAGTATTACTATAATTACCTAGTTCTATATTAATAATAATACAATATTTTAAAATATAGTATACCTATCTAGTAGTTTATTAGTAATATCTTAGTAATTTTCCCCTATTAGTATAACCCTTTCCTAGTTTTCCTCTATCTATATATTATAAATTAAGAATACTAGGGAAAACTTATCCTTATCTTTATAGTTAACTTAGAGAAACTAGAAAATTTATATTATAAGTTTTAGTTTTATAATAATATTTGAGCTTTCTTAAGAAACAGTATCAAAGTACCTAGTAAAATAACCTAAGTAATATTTTAAAATAAAACTAAATTCTAATAAAATCTCTATTTATTTAATTTATTATTCTAAAATAAGTCTTAAATTTATAAAGTATTCTAATATTTTATAATTAGAAAGAATAATAAATAGCTCTACTATATTTTATAATATTATTAATTATATTTTTAAGTATGATACTATTACTAGTAGTTTTTTATAATAAATAGTATAGTCTTACTAAATTAGTAGAAGTCTAGCCAAATAATAAGTAATAAGCTATGATATATTATCTTTATTTTCTCAAAAGAAATAGCTATTTAATATTATTTTTAAATAATCTACTTCTATTACTATATACTATTCTAGATCCTATTAAACTATAATTAGCTCTAAAATAAATATAAGTTTAAACTCTTAAAATACTTACCATTATATAATATACTAGTAAAATGGTACTTTTTTCTATATTAGTTATATAAAAAGCTCTATTAAATTAGGGAAATAGTTAGGTAAATTATAGTAAAAGTTTATACATCTAAGGAAACTCTAAATATTATAAATATTCTAAGGAATCTCTTATTCTTAGATAATTTTAACTTTTTTAGAATTATAATAGATACTTTTCCCTAGTTTAATAATAAAACCTAAATACTTTATTTATTTTACTAAGAATTTATATTTCTCTAAGTCTAAATATAAACTAGATTTCTTTAACTATTCAAAGATTTACTTAATTTTATCTTTATAATTATATTTTAATTTATAATTATAAATAAAGATATTATTCAAATAAACTATAATAAAATTATTAAGAATACCCTAGAATATATTATTAGTACAATATTAAAATATTACAAGTATATTTATTAACTTAAAAAGGATAATAAATTATTCGAATAAACTAAAATAAGTTTAAAATATAATCTTATACTTATCTCCTTCTATAATATAAATCTTATAGAAAACTATATAAATATTAACTTTTATAAACTATATTACTTTAGATAATAACTATAATATCTCTTTAATTAGTACTAAAAAATAGTAGTTATAAGTACTAATAATATTAAAAGTATAATAATCTATATAAAACTACTATTTCCTCCGAAATTTCTTAATAAAGAAAATAAATATTATAACTATAGATAAACTAGCCTAGACCTAATTCTTATCTATTAAATCTATAACCTAATATTAAACTTCAAAGAAATACTCCTTTAATATATTATATAGTAATTTTTATAAGAATTCTAGTTTAGTTCTATCTAAATTCTTTTTTAAATGAATATAGTAATTAAAAAACCCCTTATATAAAGGAAAACTAGAAACTTTCTCTTTATTAAAAGAATCTATAAAAAGAATATAAATAACTAGTAAAATAAATAATAGCTATTCTAAAATTATAAGTAATATAACTACTAAAATTATATTAATCTATATTAAACTAATTACTAACTACTTATATCCTTTTTCTTTTAAACTAGAAAATATTATAGCTAATAACTTAATAAGGTTTATAAATCTATTTATATATACTTCTTTTAGTATATTACTAATAGCCTAGATAATTAAACTATTAATTAAATATATCTATATTTTATTCTTTATAAGATCTAAAATAACCTATTAATATTATAATTATAGTTTCCCAAAAGTAGCTAGATATACTATCTTTAAGATTATATAGAATAAAACCTTTAATATTTAACTATTAAGATTAATCTATGTTTTAACTATTTTAATAATATGAATCTCTTGATAAATACCTAAAATAGTATTTAACTAGTATAATTATAGTAATATAATAAATATAAAATCCTACTATTTTATGAATTCTTTACTAACTACTCTATAATAATTATAACTACTATTAACCTAAATAGAAACAAAAAACCTATTATTTATTAATATAGAAACTAAGAAAAATAACTTATCTATTTATCTCTATATTTCTCTAGTTCTATCTATTATTATAGTATTATTCTTAGTAATTATACTAAACTATTTTTAGGGAATCTTTTCTAAAGAACTAAGCTTTTTCCTCATTATTTATAATCTTTTTATTTAACTNTAGCTTATCTATTTATCTCTATATCTCTCTAGTCTTATCTATTACTATAATATTATTTTTAATAGTTATACTAAGTTATTCCCTAAGGAATCTCTTCTAAAAAGCTAGGTTTTTTCCTTATTATTTATAATCTTTTTATCTAACTATAAAACTTGAATATTAGTATTAGAAACTACTAATAAGTAGGTAGGCTGTAGCTTATATTCTATAATAAAATAGTTTTTAGTACTATAATATATATAAGTACTAGCCTATATATATACCTAGATAACTATAGAATTTACCTAATAAGCCCTATATACCCTAGTAAAAAGAACTAACTAGGGTTTACTAGTTATAGTAGTATATTTATTTAACTTTTTATAATATTAAAAAGTAGTAATATAATAGTATTATACTAGTACTAGGGT
>RYZW01001838.1:0-12001 GCA_004367215.1 Colletotrichum trifolii | reverse complement strand
TTTAATAGTATTAACTAGAAATTATTAATTTTCCTTATAGTTAATTTCCCTAGGATTTAAGTTTCTAAGAGTAGTTAATTTAAATATCTTATATATTTATTAGTACTATCTAGTTTTCAGAAAATTACTTAAGAGTAGCTTTCGAGGAAGCTTTAAAAGGAAACTTTAGTGAATTATTACTTTAGGATTTAGGTAATCCTATAAATGATAAACTTTAATTTCTACCTAAAAAGTATTATACTAGGTAAGCTACTAATTAGTTCTCTTAAGGATTAGTATAGGGGTATTTTTAGTAGATATCTTAATATTTAAAATATATAGATTTAGTATAATATATATTTTTAGCCTAGTAGCTTTTTAGTATTATAAGACTCTTAATTATTATATATAATTAGGGGGTAAAATCTAGTATATATTCTATATAACTAAATATAGCTAAGTATAATATATATAGTCCTATTTCGTCTAGTTAAAGTAAAGCGGGGCTTATAGAGATAGTGCCGCGGCTAAGGATTCTTCTAGTAAAAACTCTACTGCTTAAATATGTTATTCCTGATAAGTATAAGGGTATATAGCTACGTATACTTTATATAGGTAGAGGTATAAGGCTACGTATACTATAAACGTATAGAGGCGTATATGCTGTATACGGTACTGTATACGATATAGTATAGCATTACTGATAGAAGATTATATAATAATAACTATTATAGTAAAATTATAAGAATCTCTTAGGGGTTACTATTAGGTCTATAGCTATAATAAAAATATATCTTATTATAAGATTAAATTTACTATAAGTAGATAATAAATTCTAATTAATTTTCCCTAAACTATAAGTTAGTAAACTAGTAATAGTTAAACTAAAGCTAGTAATACTAAACTTTATAGTAATAGAATAGGTATATAGGGGTTTTTTCTTTACTATATCAGTAGTATAGTTAGATATCTTTATAATAATACTTATAGTAATACTAAGTAAAATTTCTATAACTAGTCTTAGCTGCTAGAGGCTAGTAAGGTTTCTAGTAATTAAGTAAGTAAATCTCGTTAATCGGTTTCAGGATTACTTCTAACCTGAATTCTTTATATTATAAGTTTTTAATACTATCTTACTACTAGTTAGAAAACATACGTTACTATTATTCCCCTATTTACTACTTAATATAAATATAAATTAGGGAATATATATAAAAGTTATCTAGTAGTAGTATTATACTTTCTTTCCCTAGAAAGTTAGCTATTTTATTACTTAAAATATTTACATATCGTAGGATCTATTAGACTATAATAAGTATATTTACTTACTAAGCCTTCTGCTAGAATTAAATTATAGTAGTTTATAATAAAGTAAGTAGTATACTAAGTAAATAGTTAACTATTATTTAGTTATTAAAGAAGATTATAATACTTATAGTATTATAGTTGCGGAGTAGGAAAGTAGCTACTAGCTTTACTATAATACTTTTAATTTCTTTATTAAAAACCTTAGTTTAAAATAGTTTCTAGGAGTTACTTTTAATAAAAGTTTAACCCTAGTAGATAGCTTATCTAAATCCTATTAATTCTAAGTCTATTAATAATCTATTAGTATAAGCTATAATATAGGTAAGTAGTAGTCCTAGGAACTAGGTATTGTATTCTTCTACTATTAAATATTTATTTCTAATAGGCTAAATATTGTTTTTAAAGGAGTTATCTTTCTTGAGAAAGATTAAACAGGTAAATTATAGGATATATATTACTATACTTATAAGTATTATAAGCTAGATTATTTTCTATAAATATAGTAGGTTATATTTACACAGCTGTTCTACTAATAGGTAATTTTACTATAGAGACTTAAAATATAGTATAAAGTATTGTTATGCCCCGTCTAGTAAGATAGTAGTTAGGGGTATACTAGTTTCTTAAAAGAGGTATTTAACCTGTATAATCTACTATACGGGGAAATAGCTATATAAAGTAATATTTAATATAACTTAGATCTTCTTTATAGTTTTATTAAGACTAGTTCTAACTATTAGGTATATATTCATCTAGGTATAATGTTTCGTAGTAAGTTTTATTTTACTTAAGTATTAAACTTTAGTACTAAAAAGTGTTTTAGGATAGTAATAGAGTATATTACTTTCTTTATAATAAATAGAGGGGTATTATTTACTACTTTATTAAAGTTTTTAAGGTATTTCGTAATTTGTTTAGTAGCTTTAATCTATTCTTTAATATAGTATTAAAAAGATAGTTTTTTATCTAGTTATATACTAAATTATTTAATATAGGTGCTAGGTTTAATAATTATGTTATTATATATTAGTATTAGGGTAGGTTCGATATTTAGGTAGTATGAGAAATAAATTAGTTTAGTTTTTAGTAGGATAAAAATAATCATCTTGCTTTTCCCAGATATTATAGTTTTATTGAAAATCTTTTAAGTCTTATAGTCAATTTTAGTTAAGTTATTCCTAAAATAAACTATTTTATAGCTATCTATATAACTAAATTAGTTCTATTTAGGGCTAATCTAGTAGAGGAAGTTTATATATAGAAAGTAGAAAATAGGGTGAATAGGGGAGTTCTATGGGAAGCTATAGAAGAATAGGGTTATTAATATCTTATATCCCTTGTAGTAGATATTAGCTATATAGTAGAAATTAAGTTACTATATTTAGCTAATAAGGAACTTAAGTTTGTTCTAGGTTCGGAGTATATAGTATAGCTAGTTAATAAGTATAGTATTAAAAGTTTCTTTGATATCTATAATAATAAAAGTAGCTATTTATTCCTAGTTAAGGGTTGCTTTGAGGTTATAAGTTAAATAGCTGATAATGTTAGTAGAGGATAGGGTTAGTAGGGTATTAGTTATTTATAAGTAGAAAATGTTGAAATAGATATAGAATTAGGTTATATACTTAGTAATGAAGTATTTAAGGTTTTTGCTCAGGGTAATTAGGAGGGAGATTAAGTACTAGTTTTTGTATATATTAGTATTATAGTTAATCTTGGGGATAAGTAATACTTTAGTTTTATATTATAGGAATAAGTAATATCCTAGTTATAGGTACTTCTCGTAGAGGGAGTATAATAAGCCCTTAATATATAGCTAGGTAGCCTAGAGTATAGTAATAGTATTTTTGTTATGCCTAACTATAATATTACTTATACTAAGGACTATACTATAGAGTTCCTTAGGTATAATACTTAGGTAGAAAGGAATCTTAAAGGGGGTATATATTAGAACTAGTTCTAATATATTATTTTTTTATAGACATCTGCCCTAGTAGTTTCCTATAAAAGAAGAAAATTTTCTTATTAAGTTTAGTAATAAAAGTATTACTATCCTGAAGAGGAAGTAATTAGGATTATAGTTTTAGTGTATACTATTAGAAGATATAATAAAAGTCTAAGTCTATCTAAATTCCCTTGATTTAATCTTATTATATCTTCTATTTGTAATCTATAATAATATAGTTTTACTCTATTTAATAGATTTAGTAAAATCTATACTTAGATTAACCTTATAGAGGGTTTTCTATTTCTTCCTAGTATTAGTATATTTATTAGTCTGCTTAGGTTTATCCCCTCCCTTTTTATAAAAAGCTTTATCTATTATTTTAAGTTTAATTTAGAAAAGAATATTAAGTTCTATAGTATTTCTATTGAAATCTCCAATAATAGGGAACTTAGTAAGTAAGATTTAGGTATAGTTCTTAAAGTAGTTTATGAAGGCTAGTAAGTATTCTAAGTTAATATAGTAGTCTAAGCTGGTTACTAGAATGGGTTTCTTTGTATTAAGATAGGGGAGGGTTATAATAAAGGAGAAATAGTTTAAGCTAGTATAGTAATACCTAGTAATTTATATATAAGTATTAAATATATTAGAGACTAAGAGATCTAAGGTATTACTTACTTTATAAGTAAGTACCCCTAAAATATTAAGAATAGTAAGGTTATAGGTATTAAACTAGTTTATAATATAAATAATACTATAGTTAAAAGTATTACCTAGTTACTAGTTTTTATAGATAGTATTATAGTTTCTTGTAATAAAAGTATATTTAAGCGGAACCTAGCTTTTAGGTATAGTAATAATATATAGCTTATTTATTTTATAGTAGATATTAGGAATTTAGTAGCCCTAGATAGTAATACTTATAATATTATAATAAGGGTAGTTAGTAATATAGAAAGTTCCTAGTATAAGGAGGGTTTTCTAGATATAAATAAGTACTTATAATTATTCTTTAGGGCTAGCTTAGTTTTAAACTAGTAAGTATAGTTAATATTAAAAGTATATTTTAGTAATATTAAAAGCTTTACTTTATAAGTATTAGGGTTTTTAGAAAAGGATAATATCTATACTTATAAGCTTACTATAATATAAAGTAATATTATATATAGTTTTAGTTTTATATATATTATTCTATAAAATAATAAGAAGTTTAGTTATATTTAAAGTTTCTAGTATATTAAATAGTCTTTCTTATAAGTTTAGCTAGAATAAGTATATATTCTTATTAGTTTATCCAGAAGGTAACACATACTATACATAATCTCGTTATACGGGTATAAAAAAGTCTAGTATTCATTATTATTATTATTATATTATATACTTACGCGTAGGTATATAAAGCTCTAGATCTATAGTGTAGTACTACTACTATAATATTTAGCTACAGCTAGTAACGGGTACTACTAGTAAGGTATAAAGGTATATAGCTATATATACTATATACCTATAAAGTATATAGATATATATACTATATATATACAAGTATATATACCTTAGGCGTTAACGTATACTTTATAGTATAGTATTACCGATACTAGTAACCTTTTCTTTTTACTATATACTATATACCCCCTTTATTTATATATAAAAGCTAGTACTAAAAACACTATAATCGCGTACTAAAAACACTATTAAAATAGTATTAATAATAAGTATAAAATAGTATTAAAAGTAATCCTTTTACTTTTTACCTAATAACGTCTAAATACCTATATTATCTATTCTACTTAAGTTACCTATCTTTATATTTAAATAGTTATATAGTTCGAATTAATAAATCTCTTAAAAGTATAGTTTAGTATACTTTTTATAAAAGGATTAGTAATATTATTATCTCTATTAATCTACTATACTTTATAGAGCTTATAATACTTATATAACTACCCTAATACTATAATATTAATTATTAGATATTTCTCTTTAGTAATACTAATTCTTCCGAATTATTTATCGAAAGAATAAGAGTTAGCATATATAATAGTCGGGATATAAAAGAAATTTTAGTATTTAAGGATCTTTTTAAATATTATAGTAATAGTATATATAAAGTCTATACTAGCTAATATAGTATAAATCTCTAAGGTAAATATATTCCTAGTAATTCTCTTATTTTTAGTAGAAAAATAGTATATAAAGTTACTATAAAAGTTAAACTAGTTATTATTAGTTATCTTTTCTTAGTTTAGGATTATCATGAATCCTAGTTAAAATAAAAAGTTAGTAGTATTGGTAAAAGACTTATTAATAAAAATATAAAAGTCCATTTTTAAGAAGTTAAATAGTATAGAATTAAAGTTATAATTGAAATACTCAATTTACTATTTAAAATACTTATTAAGAGTAGTAGTATTATTAAAGAAAGGTTATTATTCTTATATAATGTAAGAGTAGTCGAATAATACTTCAAGTTAGTATATCGAGGTAAGGTAAACTCTACATATATATTATTTAATATATACTTTCTTAAGTATCTTAAGTATAATATATATATCGAGGAACGCTAGCTTTTACTTTTAATACTTTTAATATAGGTAGAAAGTATTAATATTAAAGCTTAAAATACCTCTATTAAACATAAAAGAAGTAATTACTATAAAGGTTATTTTTAGCTTTAGTTTAAATAAAGCTTTTTAAAGCTCTTTATCTTTATAGTATAAGAAGGTAGTATTAGAGAAACTAAGAATATTATTAGTTTATATACTTATAAAACTAAAGTTATTATTAATATAGTATAAAATAAGGAAATATAAGTTATATATAGATATCTCTATTTATAACTATTCCTTATAATATTTAGAGTAAATTACTTACTAGTAAATACTACCCTTAATAAGGTTATATAATAGTTTGATAATAATTATTATAAAGCCTAGAAAGTATTACCCTTTAAAGTAAAATAGTAAATTAGCTATAATATACTTTATAAACTCTATTTTAGCTTAAGTATAAACTTAAGTAATATCTTAAAACTATATAATTATACCTTTATATTAGAAGAAAGCTAAAGCTATAGCTAAAATGAACTATTAGCTACTCTCTTAGATTATGGGTAATTATATTAATATTTCAAACTTACTATTATCTCTAAAACCCTAAATTATAAAATATAATTTCTTATGAAATGTATTTATATTTTTATTCTTGATTTTATTAATAATATATAACTTGAAATACTTATAACCCTTATAGAGAACTAAATTAAACTTAATAATCTTGATAATTTTGATAATACTATTAATAATAATACTCTTAAGTTCCTTTTTAATTAATTCCTTAAATAATAGACCTAGTATTATAATAATACTCCTTTATAGAAAATAAGAGAAAAAGCTATATCTAACTATTTTTTAGCTATAAAATATACTATAAAAAAGATTTATAATTAAACCTCTAAACTAGAATAGTAATAAGCTATCTTAGAAAATTAAAAAGTATATTAGGGAAATTACTAATAATTTAGAGAAATAGAAAATTACTACTAATAATAGTAGAATTACTACTATATATAAAAATAATATTTAGTAGTATTTAGCAAGTATTTTAAAGCTTTTTAGGGATAATAATAGATAAAATCGGGATATTACTATAAGAATATATATTTCTTAGTAATATTAAATATCTAGTAAAGCTTCTAGTATTAAAATCTAAGATAAATATAATATAATTATTTATACCTAGTAATATTACTATTACTAGTAATATTATTAATAAAAGTAATTAGTTATCCTTAAAATATAATTTTATAATTATCATTTAAAACTTTTAAAAGTTTTAAAAGAGTTTGAGAATATATATTTTATCATAAATAGTAATAAGGCGAAATAAACTTTACTAATTATATTTCTCTTACTATATATATATAAAGGATTAAAGTAGGAAAGTTATTATATATTAGATATCGAGGTTATTATATATTACTAAAGTAATATTAATAGTATATTTAGTATAAATATAGTAGATTACTTTTATTATTTTCTAGATAGTATAAGTATATGTAATAGTATCTAGGGAAAAAGTAGAATTATCAATAAAATATAAATATATACTAAGAATAAGTAGTATAAGTATAAAGCTATTTAGCCTAGTAGTATTATTAATTACCTTATATATTACTTAAAAAGATACTTTTTAAGCTATTATAAAAACTTTATTATAAAAAGTTTTATATATTTAGTAGAGGGAGGGGCTAATAGCTTGCTTTCTACTACAACTATTAGTAGATATATTACCCCTAAAGTATAACTTTAGCCCTCCTATACCCCCTACTAATTACTATAACTAGCCCTTAGTAAATCCGGGGCTAAACCCCTTATAACTATAGCTAGTATACCTGCCCCGCGTTAACTTTTTCGATAATAAATAACTAATAACTCCTTCCACGATAACCNTACCTTTATACCCTCATACCTTTATAACTATATATAATTCAAATATCTCGAGATATTTAATTACTACTAACTATAAGTACTCTATTTAAACATTTATCATAACCTTAATATCTATAACTTTAATATCTCTATTAACTAAACTTTACCTATTCCTAAAATATGATTTTATACTACTAATATAAAAGTTCTCTATTACTAATATAAGTTAACTAATAATCTCTATATAAATATAATAAGACTTAGCTTACTCTTATTAGTAAACAATCCTAATATATTAATTAATTATAACTAACCTATAAATAATACTTATGTAAATATAGATATTCTTAATATAGCTCGATAGCTTTTAAAAACTCTATAGGTATATTATTATAATACTCTAAAATATCTAATAACTAGTATTATAGTAATATATTAATATTAGAATATTATCTAATTAATACCTAATCCCCGATATTATTAGCTTAGTATGGTAAATTATAAGTTAGCTAGATAATCTTCTTTCAAATATTTATAAGCTACCTATTAATCGTAATATTTAGGATAGTTTTATTAAAACCTATTTTAATAAAATAATAACTTTAATTATAATAGTTATAGCTAGATATTTCTATATTTATTCTATACTTCTTTTTTGTAAGTAGCTATATAGATTTCGAGGAGATTTTAGTTCTATTATGAAAGTATAGTATACTACTACTCTAACTACTAGACTTTACTAAGGATAATTTAGATATAGAAAAGTAATAGATTACGGAATACCTAGCTTTTAGTATACTCTATTTTATTCTATTTTTAAGAAATTCATAAAAGTTCTTAACCCTATACCTTTAGTAGTCTCTTTTAGCTATATATACTAAACCCTAGCTTAAATAAAGCTCTCCCCGATTATTATTATAAGGTCTTCTATTATTATGAAGTTGAATATTAGAACTAGGATTATTTTTATCTATAATAATAAGTAATTTATTACTATATTAACTAGTTATAAGCNGAACTAGGAGTATAATTATCTATAATAATAAGTAATTTTATTACTATTTTAACTAGTTATAAGCTAGTATTAGTATAAATACTATTACTAGGTAAAATCTATAATTAAATATATATGAAAGGTGAAGAGTTTAGATACTATTCTAGGTATACAGTAAAAGTAACTAAATTATATATATTAACTTATATTTATTTTATACGTATTGTGTAAAATTTAGTATTATTTGAAAAAAATATTTTATAACTTATATTATAGTATAAAAGTAATTATATAAGTATTCTAGATTCCATAAAACATAGTATTTTAGAAGAATGAAAAGTATTACTAATATTCTTATAAAAACTATACTAAACTATTTTTAGAAGCTTATTAATTTGAATTATGTAATTATTCAAATAGAAAGATAAGTAATTTAAATAGAAAGATAACTAAGTATTCGAGTATTACTAAAGTATAAAAGTATAGATTACTGATAATACTATTTTTATATACTTAAGAAAGTATTAAAATGTATAATCAAGAGAAAAGTTACTAGTATTAGTTATACTATATTCTAAAATATATAGTAACTATAAACATTATTATATATATAGTAATATATCCTCTACACCTTACTGGTAGTAAGTACTAGATACCTATTACTAGCTACAATCAAATATATAGTAATTAGTAAGTAATTCCTATACTATAGATCTAGAGCCTTATATAACGTTATACGCTATATAATATAATAATAATAATAACGAATAACTAGAATATTATATACAATAAGGGGGCGAAATCTAGTATATATTATATATAACTAAATATAGCTAAGTATACTATATAAAGCTCTATTTTAAGTAATTTCAATAAGGCGAAGCCTATAGAGATAACGCTGTAGCTACGGTTTCTTCTAGTAAAAACCCCACTACTTAAGTATATTATTCCTAATATACCTCTCTAACCTCGAAAGTATTACTCATAAGTTAACTTTTCGAATAATACTAGTAATACTCTATTTATATTTCTTAAAAAGTATTCTAAATAACCCTATTACTTTTATTAAACCTCTTTTTCTATGATAGAAAGAATAGTACTATTTTTAGATTATTTAGGTATTTCTTATTTACTAGGGGGTACTTTAAGTATAATACTTCTAATACCCTTAATATTCTAAAGTTCCTCCTCTTACTATAATTTTAAATAGTTTAACTAGTCTATTATATTAATCTAAATAATAGTTGGGTCATATTAAAGGTCTCTAATCTATTTAAAGTTATATACTTCTCGGGGTCCCTGTAAAAGAAGCTATACTTAGTAGTTAGCTCTTACTTCATAAACTCTATAGATAATACTAAAGCTAAAGAACTATTTAAACAGAGAAAACCTTAAATAGTAATAATATAGTTAGTTAATATAATTAGTAATAAATAAAGAAAATATAAGCCTGTCTATTATAGTTATTCTTTAAGGATTATAATAAGTTACGTAATACTAATACTAGCTAGCTAGTAGTACCTATTACTAGCTGTTAATAGTCGCTAGCTATTAATAGCTATTAGTAGGAGCTACTAGCTAGTAGCGGTTATTATACTTAGTTTATATAATCGGAAAGTATATAACTACTAGTTATAGTTNAGTTGCTAGAGGGTAGGTAAGCTATAGTTTATATTTTATGATAAAATAGTCCTTAGTACTATAATATATAAAAATACTAGTTTATATATATATTTAGATAATTATAGAGTTTACTTAATAGGTTTTATATACTTTAGTAGAAAGAGCTAACTAGGGTTTACTAGTTGTAATAGTATACTTATTTAACCCTTTATAGTATTAAGGGGTAGTAGTATAGCGGTATTATATTAGTATTAGGGTGGTATAAGTTGTTTTTATATTTGTTATTTATGTATCTTTATTCTAATGAATTATTAGTTCTAGTTAGGGAAAGGATTATAGTTATCTATAGTATTATAATTCTATATTAAGGATCTTAAGGTCTATTATAATTACGTAGTAGTACTAAATAGTAGTGTAATAGTCTATCTAACTAATATTATAACTAATAATAGCTGTCTGAATTTGGTAAGAGAGAGCTAGATAGAGGTAGTTTAGCTTAATATCCCCTATCTAGTTATGCCCCCCTGTTTATCTTATAGCTAATTTAAACTTAATAAAGAATTTAGTAAATATTTATTTAGGCCTCTAATAGAAGTAGCGAATTTTCTTGAAAGCTTGAGTATTATAGTAGGGGTTTTTATAGTATTTAGTAAAGTACTAGAAGAATATATTAATATCTTAATTATATTATAGCTTTTATATAGTATAAAAGTCACTAACCTATATCTAAACCTTAGGTAATAAGTTAGTTTATAGGTATTACTAGAAGTTTTTAGGTCCCCTAATAAAAGTTTAGTTAACTTCTAACTTATACTATATAGTTATCTATTATATAGGAAAGTAGAAAGTATTACTATTAAAGGGGGTACTAATAAGGAGTAGTTTTTATTTCAGGTTAGGTATTTGTAATATTTATAAGGTTAAGTTATAATTTACTTAGAATTTTACGAAGGTTTCTTAAAGGGATCGGTTTTCGTTGTTTACTAGGTTAGTTTACTATTAGTCTATTGGAAGCCTTATAGAGGGCTCCGGATTAGTAGTATTTATTATTATTCTTTCGCTGTTTTTTGTTTTTTTTGGTATCTATTATTTACTACTAAGTTAAACCTAGGTAGGAAGTTCATCAATGTTAGAAGCTAGCTATAAGAGGTACTTCAGTAGTGCTTTAATAATGTTATAATAAACTTAAAGAATTTATACCTAGAGTAAAAACTCTTTACTAGACTATAGGGATAGTAGTTATGCGGAGCCCTAATAGCAATATCCTATACAAGCCCTAAGGCTTAGGTCTGTGATACTAGTACTTTATTAAGTACTATAAGAACCCCTACCATAATACTCAAACTTTCAAGAAAATTCACTACTTCTATTAAAAACCCAAATAAATATTTACTAAATTTTTTATTAAGTTTAAATTAGCTATAAAACAAATAGGGAAGTATAACTAAGCAGGAAATATTAAACTAAACTACCTCTATCTAGCTCTCTCTTACTAAATTCAGATAACTACTATTAACCATAATATTAACTAAATAAACTATTATACTACTATCCAGTACTACTATATACTCACAATAGACCTCAAGATCCTTAATATAGAATCGCGACACAACAAATAACTATAGTCTTTTCCCTAACTAAAATTAATAATTAATTAAAACGGGGATATATAGATAACAGGTATAGGAGCAGCTTATACCACTCTAGTACTAATATAATACTACT
>RYZW01001837.1:0-14935 GCA_004367215.1 Colletotrichum trifolii | reverse complement strand
TTAACCTAAGAGATATTTAGAGAATTTATTATAATAATTACTAGATAATTAAACTAGTAATCTTAAATAGTAAATATTTATTAACTAAATTTCGATATATAGATACTTAATAAATATAGCTCTATTAAAAATACTTAAAAAGAAGTTTTAAAGTTATCTATATATCTATAAATATAATACTAGTAGATAGATTCATAAAGAATTTAACTTAAATAAAATTCAAATAATTCAAAATACTTCTTAACTTTACAGATCTATAAATAATACTTTCTAGGTTAGCTAAAATAATAGAAAAAACTATTCAAAGCTATTTTTTAATCTATTTAAATAGTATATATAATTAACCTAATATAATCCTTATTCTTAATAGAAAACTTTCGTAGTATTAATATAGAGAATAAAAATACGTCAGAATTCTTCTAATTACTTAGGGAAAATGAAACCTTTAAGATAAACTTTTATTTAACTTAGTACTAAGAACTCGAATTCTAAGCTTTAAATAAACAGGCGAGATATAGTAATAAGTATATAGAAATCAATACTATAACTCCCGAGGGGAGGATAAACCTAAGCCTAAATTAAAAGTAGTTATTTGAAACTAGAAGTATAACTATATCTATGATTTCTAATTATTCTAAGAACTAATTAATATATAAGTAATCTACTAACTAGAAAGCTTATCTCTATTACTAAAAAACTAGGGATATAGCTACTTAAAACTAGCTAAAGTAGTAGTATAAGCTAGGAAACTTAAGCTAACTAGGGGGGTAATATAAGCTAGGGAGCTTAAACTAGTTAAAATACTTAAACTAGAGAAGATTATTTAGTAATAGGCGTTTTAGTAGTAGATTCTAGCTTACTTCTATTCTTAATAAAATTAGCTTTAAAGTTTATCTATTATATTAATTATAATTTAAAATAGGTAAATTTCTTTATAATATTAATCTTGTTATTCTTCAACTAAAAATAATTAGATTTAAATAAAAAGTCTTAAATTAAAATATTTATTTTATTAGTATTAGGGATCTTAAAAATTTCTAAATAACTCTTAAATACTTTATAAGTATAATTCGAAACTAAGATATAGGTATTTCTCGATCTATTCTAATATTAATAATATTAGTTAGAGACTAAGTTTTACTTACTAATACTAATAGTATAAAGGTAAAAGTTATATAAGAGGATAAAACTAGAATAATACTTTATATAGGGGATAGTTTATACTAGTTATAAATCTCTAAAGGTCTTTATTTAGAATAAGTATCTTTTATAATCTTTTACTAATTTATTTTTCTTAGAAAAAGTAGATTTTATAGGGGTTCTTTTTTGGGTTATAATTTTAAAGTTAAACTTAGTAAGTTATTATTTAGTAGTTTCTAGTTAATATTTAAGATTATTAATCTATAATAAAGTTTCTTAGTCTCTAATCTAAGAAAATTTATATTCTCTAATCTAAGAAGATTTATATATTATATTAATAGTTATTTTTATATATTTCTTAGGTAGCTTAGTTATTTCTTTAGTATTTTTATTATTATCTTCTATTTTATTATTATTATTAATAGGTTTAGGTATTTCTTATTTTTCTTAGGAATTTCTAGTTAAGTTATTTTCTTCGTTATTAGAAAAAAGCTTTAGAGTAATAGTCTTTTTCAGGTAGTTATAAGGATATTTTAAACTAATATTAGTAGTAGGATCTTTAGATAGGGTAGTATTTTTCGTTATAATACTATTTAATTTTAGTATTTTAATATATTTAGGGATTAGTAATAAGTATTTAAGTAAATTAGGAAAGTTTTTGAAATATAACTAAATAAATAATCTTAGTTAAATTAACTAATTCTTATTTTAATTTAAGAAATTTAAAATATTAATAATGTATTACTTATTAATAGAATTAACCTAGGTTTGAATCTTAAAAATTAAATATTCTTAGATAAAATTACTACGAAGAATAAATATCTAAATAGAGAAAAAAGTATAAAGAAAGAAATAATAATTAAATATTTTAAATAAGAAGTAATTAGATAAGAATTACTAAATAAAGAAGATTTCTTAAAAAAAATATAGAAGAGTATTTTAGGTTTATAACTCGTTATTTTTATTAGGTAAATAAGAGAAAAGGATACTTAAAATAACTTCGAACTATAAATCTTAGTTTCTTTTTAAGTTAGGGTTAAGGAATAATTACTTTAAATTAAAGATATAGCTAGTAAACATAAGTATTAGATAATTAATAAAGTAAGATATTAGGTATTTTAGAAAATTACTAGTAATATGATATTATTCAGGAATAAGTATAATAGTATTATACTTAATAGTTTTAAGGGGTTTTTCTTATAATTAAGATATTAGTAATAACTAATATATATTATTATATTTTAAACTAATATATAGATATTATATTACTAGAAATATACTACTTATAAGTAGGAAGGTGACAATCAAAAATATTAGTATAGAAAAGAAGAAAGAAATCTAGTAAGTTGAAAATTAATAATTGGTTTATTTATAGTATATATAAAGATTAGATTACTAGTAATTTTAGAAGGAGTTAACTAATCGTTTTTGCTAATATATAATAAAAATAGTTAAATATATAATAGATTATAATAATTTTATTAGTTTCTTTTATTTAAATACTAGAAAATCTATTTTAAGAATTATTTACCCTATTTTATTTATTTAGTATATTAGTTAAATAATATAAAAGTATTTCTAGTAACTCTACTACTAGGGGGGTATATAAGAATATATATAGTACTAAAGCTACTATATAACTCTACTAGCTACTATTCAATTCTAGTAATTTATATAAGATATTTACTATTCTATTTAAGTATGTTTAGATGCTTTATTCTAGTTAGAAGAAAATATATTTTTCAATAACCTATTTTTAGACTATATACTATATTATTTATTCATCATAACTATCTAATACTATTATATAATTATAATAAACTTTAAAATCTATAATATAGAATTATAAAACTATAGCTAGTTATACTCTCTATTTTAGTTAGAACTAATAGTTAATTAGAATAGGAATATATAGATAATAAGTATAGAAATAACTTAGGTTACCCTAATACTAGTATAATACTACTATACTACTACTTTTCTATTATAAGGGATTAAAGAGGTAAATTACTATAACTAGTAAACCTTAGTTAACTCTCGTTATAGGGATATATAAAACTCAATAAGTAGACTTTATAGTTATTTAGGTATATATATATAAATAATTACATTAAAAGTCTTTAATCTATTTAAAGTTATATACTTCTCAGGAACCCTATAAAAGAAACTATACCTAGTAGTTAGCTCTTACTTTATATACTTACTAAATACTACTAGTTCTGAAAAACTATTTAAATAGAGGAAACCTTAAATAGTAAGATATAGTAAGTTAATATAATAGTTAATAAATATAAGATATATATATATATATATATATATAAAAGGAAAGTAAATAGATATAAGCCTATATTTATTATAGTTACCGATCATAGGATTATAGTTGTTTAATACTAGCTACTAGTAAGCTAGTAATACCTACTACTAGCTATTAAAAGTCACTCGCTATTTAATAGCTATTAGTAAATACTAATAACTAGTAGTAGTTACTATATAGTTTATATAATCGGAAAGTATATAGCTACTAGTCGCGTTTACCTGCTACAGTATTCGAACCTACTACTCTAGCTATAAATAGTAAGAGCTTGCTAGACGTTAAATTACTATATCAAGCGGGTTTAGGTATAGATATAAGCTAATATTTATATATATTATAGTACTAAAAACTATTTTATTATAGAATATAAACTATAATTTATTTACTCACTAATAACTTCTAATACTGATATTTAGTATTTATGGTTAGATGAAAAGATTATATATAATAGAGAATACGTCTAGTTTCCTAGAAAAGACTCCCTAAAAATAAGCTTATATAACTACTACTAATAATAATATAATAATAGATAAAACTAGAGAAATATAGAAATAAATAGATAAACTATTTTTCTTAGTTTCTATATTGATAAATAACAAGTTTTTCATCTTTATCCAGGTTAATAATAGTTATAATTACTATAGAATAATTAGTAAAGAATTTATAAAATAGTAGAACTTTATATTAATTATATTATTATGACTATACTAATTAAGTACTATCCTAAGTTTTAACCGGGAAACCTATATTACTAAAGTCGTTGAAATATAAATTAACCTTAATAGGTAAATATCTAAAACCTTATCGTATATAATTCTAGGAATAATGTACCTAGCTATCTTTTAAAAACTATAATTATAGTACTGATAAGTTATTATAGACTCTATAAAGAATAAAATATGGATAGATATAATTAGTAGCTTAACTACCTAAGCTATTAGTAATATACTAAAAGGAATATATATAAATAGACTTATAGATCTTACAAAATGACTAATTATAATATTTTATAGTTTAAGAAAAAAAAGAATATAAGTAATTAGTAATTTATTTAGTATAGATTAATATAACGTTAGTAATTATCTTACTTATAGTTTTAAAGTAGCTAATACTTATTTTACTAGTTATTTGTATTCTTATTATAAGTTTGTTTAATAAAAACAGAACTTCTAACTTCTTTTTTTACTAAGGGCTCTTCTTTTACTATATTTACTTAAAATAAACCTAGATAGAATAGAACTAGATTTATTATAAGCATTACTTTATAATATACTAAGAAAATACTTCCTTACAATCTAATATGAAATAATAGATTTAATAGATAAAAATTAGGTCTAGGCTAGTTTATCTGTAGCTAGAATACCTATTCTTCTTATTAGAAAACCTAAGAAGAAATAGTAGTTTTATATAGATTACTATATTCTTAATATTATTAATACTTATAGCTATTACCCCTTACTGTTAATTAAAAAGATATTATATATATTACCTAAAATAATGAAATTTGTAAAGATTGATGTTTTTATAGTTTTCTATAAAATAGATATTATAAAAAGAGATAAGTATAAAATTCCTTTTTAGACTTATTTTAGTTTGTTTGAATAGCTTATTATTCTTCTAGGCTAATACATATACTTATGATATTCTAATACTATATTAATAGTAAACTTTGAAGTATTCTCAATAGCTTTATCATAATCTATTTAAATAATACTCTTATCTATAATTTCAAATTAAAAATAATTACGAAGATAAAATTAAATAGGTTTTTAAGTAGCTAAAAAAGGCTAGTTTATATTTAACCTTGGAGAAATATGAATTCTTAGTAAAATGGATTAAATATCTAGGTTTTATTATCAAAATAGGGAATTATATCTATTATAACCTTAAAAAGTCAGATTTATATACAAATAAGGAAATCCTAAGAGTATTTATAGTATCTAGAGGTTTTTTAGTTTTTTAAACTTCTATTATAAGCTAATTAACTATTTCTCTAGTTTTATAAAGCGTTTTATATAATTAATATAAAAAGAAGTACCATTTTACTAGAATATTATATACTTAATAAGTATTTAAAATATTTAAATTTATATTTATCTCGGAGCTAATTATAATTTAATAGGATTTCGAATAACGTATAATAGTAGAAGTAGATTACTAAGGAGTAGTATTAAATAGTTATTTTGTATAGGAAAATAAAAATAGTATATTATAGCTAATTACGTATTATTTAGCTAAATCTACTTTAGTTTAGTAGAATTATACTATTTATAATAAAGAGTTACTAGTAATAGTATTATACCTAAAAGTATAATTAGTAGAATTATAAAATATAGTAGAACTATTTACTTCTTTCTCTAACTATAAAGCTTTAGAATATTTTATAAGTTTTAGATTTATCTTAGAATACAAACTAAATAAGTAAAGATTTTATTAGAACTTAGCTTTATTTTGAAATATTACTTAAATTACCTTATAAAATACTTTAATATTCTGTCCTAATAGAACTAAAATAATATAATAAAACTTAAACTTATAACATAAATACTATAGTTTATCTGAGTTAATTATAAAGATAAAGAAAAACTTTCCCTAGTATTCCTAATTTATAATATATATATAGAAAGGGGCTAGGAAAAGGCTATATAAGTAAAAGATAACTACTAGTATATTACTAGTGAATTACTAGATAAGTATATTATATTTAAAAGTATTATATTACTAATACTATAGAACCAGATAATTTTAGTAATACTAGTATATAGGGTTTACCAAGACATTATCCACTATATAGTTAAATTATTATCTCTAGAAGTTTTAACTTAGATATAAATAGTTAATTATTTAGTAGAAAATAATAATACTTTACTATATTAAAGCTAGGCCTAAGTTTCAAATATAAACTATTAATAATTATAATTCTCTTAATAGTTTATAATTCTTTAGTTTTAAGTTATTTTAGTATTTATTTATTATTTATAGTATTCTCGTAGGACTAGTATTAGGATAGTATATTGCGGAATATTAAATAATTTATATAAATATATAGTATTTACTAGTATATATATAGAGGTCAATAGTATTACTAAAGCGTATTATAATATCTATTCATTCTTAAAAGGTTTTAGTTATAGATTTCTATCAATTTTATAATAAAGCTACTATTTATTATAGAACGGGATTTAAGGTTTCTTATAGTAATTATAGATTAGTTATTTAACTATATCTTATTAGAAATTATAACATTTATAATTATTAAGGTTTATATAGAGAAGTTCTAGGATATTTAGTAGTGGTTTTATAGTTTTCCTATATTAATTATTACTAATTATAGCTTAGGTTAGATTAATATTCTTTAGATAATATTATACTAGTTGATAAAAATATAATAATTATTATTAATATTTTTTTACTTCTAGATAAATAGTAAAATAGAAAGGGTAATATTTAAGATTTAAGTTTTTCTATAGATATATATTATTCTTTTATAACTAGACTAGCTAATTTATATTACTATATATCAACTCGTATTAAATAATGATAATTATTTAGTAATTAGGGTAAGTTTAAATAAATTCTTAAATAAGTTTAATATTATACTTATCTTATATTCCTAGGTAATAGAGAAAACTATATATTCTAGTTTAGGATAAGCTTTAGTTTTCTTATTTTACTCTAAAATAATATTACTATAGTTTAAATAATAATAGTAGATATATAATAATATAATAAATAGATATAAATAGAATATAAAAAATAGTTAAGAAATCTTGAATCAGTGATAAAATATAGTTATTACTAAACTATATTAAAATAAATTAGCTAAATAAGAAACTTAATTAGGTATTTTCTAATAGAAAGCTATTAATATACTAAACCTACTAAATATTATATTAAATATCCTTATAAATATCTACTTAATATTCTATATTAATTCTATAACCCGCTTAATATAGTAGTTTAAAGTCTAGCTAGCCTTTACTATTTTATAGTAAGAGTAGTAGGTTCGAATCCTGCGGCGGGCAAGCACGACCGGTAGCTATATGCCTTCCGGTTATATAAACTGAGTATAGTAATTACTACTAGCTAGTAACGCTTACTATTCGTTATTAATAGCTAGCTAATTATTAATAGCTAGCGATTATTAATAGCTAGTAATAAGTATTACTAGCTAGCTAGTTTTAGTATTATATAACTATAATCCTATCATAAATAACTATAATAGATATAGGTATATACGTATTTTCTTTTTATTAGCTATTATATTAACTAATTATTTTTTACTACTTAAAGTTTCTTCTATTTAAATCATTCTTTAGAATTAGTAATATCTAGTAGGTATATAAGGTAAAAGCCAACTATTAGGTAGAGTTTCTTTTATAGGGTTCCCGAGAAGTATATAATTTACAATAGATTAAAGACTTTTAATATAACTACTATATTAATTTTATTAAATAACTAGAGGATAGTTTATTACTATTCTAGTAATATATAGATATATACTTTAATCCTATCCTAATCCTTACTAGGGAAAAAGGTAGAACCTAAGAGGAATATAAAGGTAAAGAGATACTGGTAGTAAAAAATATATTAAGGTAAGAATATAATTATAATATACTAGTTAAATGGAAAGGTTATAATACTTTAATATAAAGACTTTCAGAGGGGTTTATTAATAAGAAAATTATATTATGATTTAAGTTATAGTATAGGGATATCAGGGAGAATGATAATATAATATTAATGCATTAATAATAAAAAGTTATATAAACTATAATTTAAATAATATAATAGCTCCTAATTAATATATACAATTAGCTACTAGATTTACCCTTCAGGTACTAAATAAGTAAATTAAATAAAAAGATTAGTACTATCTTATTTTAACTTTATACTTACAGAATTCCTCTTTTCTTTTATTAGTATTCTCTTCTACTTCCTCTTCTTTATTAAGCATAGTAATAAATAGTATCTATTTATAAGTAAAGTATTACTAGTACTAGTAAAGAATAATGATTATATAGTAGTAGTAGATAGGTAACCTATATTCATAAAGCTAAGGATATAGCTATAATATTAGTAGGGTATAATATAATTACTAGAATATATTATAGTATTTGACCATAAAGAAATTAGTAAAATACAAATAAGGAACGAAAAGAGGAGAGATTTATTATTATTTATAAGATACTACTAAAACTAGTAGTAATTTATTTAGTAATAAAAATAGAAATAGGGATAGGAGTATTTTCAATATAGAAAGAAAGAGTAATAGGTATAGTAGTAATGTAAGTAGGAGCTTCCTACTAAATACAATAGAAGTAACTATTATAATATCAGTATTAGTAATACTATAATATATAGTATATACTACTACGTATAATATATATACCTCTCTATATATAGTATATACTACTACGTATAATATATATACCTCTATATATATAGTATATATAGCTATATACTTCTATATGTTTATAATATATATAACTATATATTTCTATACTTTACTAGTAATACCTATTACTAGCTATAGTTTTGTATTATATTAGTTAATAAATAACTACTATACTAAAGATCTAGAGCTTTATATATTTATATATAGAGCTATAAATTATAGTAATAATAATAATAAATATTAGAACTTTCTTATATTTATATAGTAAAACTATATATAATATATTATTATCCTTACTAGATTATTAGGGTATACTAGTAGCCCCCAGTAGGGCTACTACTTAGTTATCTTTAAAGAGGGGTATTTAAGCTACGATAACTAGGATCTTAGGTTAAGGGGTTAGATTTAAATATGTTAATAACTTTATACTTATATTTGCCTTTTATATAGATCTATTATTTAGATACTATACCTATCCCTAATATATTCGAATCTCTACTTAACCTTAGGGGTTCTAACTAGTAGGTTATATAGGGGGTATTAGTATAGTATAAGCGACGAATTCGATATATACGTGTAATACCTATATGGCTGTACTATTAATGCTATTATACGAGGCATACTAGTATAGCCCTAGTATAGTAGAGGCGATGATTTCGATATACACGCGATACCTATACAGCTATACTATCAATGCAATTATAAGAGAAGTATACTAGAGGGGCCCTAGTATAGCATAAGTGACGATTTCGACATACGTAATACACACGAGGCTATAGTAAAGCTATCACAAGAGAGGCTACTACGAAACTATAGTAAAAGAAGTATAAGAGAGGTGTACTAGAGGGATACTAGCGCGGTACTAGTACAGCGGCAGAAGCAATAATCTTGATATACGCGATAACTATAAGGCTCTACTATTAATACTATTACAAGAAAAGTACTAGTATAGTACTTGTTACTAGTATAGCGGAAGCGATAATTTTAATATAATACTTACGAGGCTACTATAACGAGGCTATTACTATAAAACTACTATATAAAGCTATAGGGGTTATTATAAGAGAGGTACTAGTATAGTACTAGTATAGTAAAAGTAACGATTTCGATATAATTTTACGAAGCTACTATAATAAAGCTATTATTATAAGATATACTAGGCTATTATAGCTATTATAAGAGAAGTATATAAGGGGCCCTAGTATAGTACTAGTATATTAGAAGTAATAAGAAGTATATTAGAAAGGCTTCCTATATAGTAGAAGTAATAATCTCGATATACATAATACTTATAAAGCTATAGTAAGGGTATTATAAGAGAAGTATATAAGGGGCCCTAGTACAGCACTAGTATACTAGAAGCGACGAGGGGTATACTAGAAAAGCCTGAAATATAGTACTAGTATATTTGAAATAACGATTTCAATATACATAATACCTATATAGCTATACTAGTAAGGTTATTACAAGAGAAGCAACTACGAAGCTTTAGTAAAAGTATTATAAAAGATATATATAAGGGGTACTAGTATAGTACTAATATAGCGGCAGAATTAATAATTTTGATATTTAATACTTATAAAGCTACCATAACGAAACTGTTAGAGTTGTAGCTAAGCTTATTACTCTATTTAGAATTATAGCTAAAGTCTATATTAACTCTACATTCTATCTCTCTATATAAAAGGTATTAAAAAGCTTGAGTAATCTCTAATACTCTTATAACCCTATATTTTCTATTTATTCTAGAAAACTAGTTTATAGAATTTAAGTTTTATAACCTATATTAATTATACTCTAAATTAGTTAAACTTTAATATTAGAATATTGAATATTTAAGGTTTAGTAGCCTATATGTCCCGGAGCCTTGAATATTCTATATAATATAAAGTTACTTTTTCTAAAGATAAACTCTATTTTAGTTACATAAATAGCAAAGTTCCCTATTTCTATAGAATCCGAACTTCCTATTATTATTACCATTTCTACTAATACTAGTACTATTTTCAGATATTACTTTAAATTCCTTATTCTTCTATAATTAATAGTTATACTATTCCCTGAGACTTTTACTAGTATTTTAGTATTAGTTTAATAAGTTATAAACTTAGCTTCTATTTACTTCTATTTAACCAACTTTTAGTATTTAACCTAAAACCTATCTCTCTTTCAAAACCCTTTTTGAAAACCTTTTAACCTTTTTCGAGAACTTCTTTCTTAAATAAAATCTTCAAAACTCTTAAACCTTTTAAAACCTTCTCTCTCTCTCTATAACTATATAGCTAATCAGACTAAAAAACTATAAGGAGATTATACTAGTTAAGGTAATAGGTTTATTACTAAGCTAGTAAAAGAGATAGTTAAGCAATAAAAGCTAAAAATCTTATTTATATCTAGAAGTCTACCTAAGACTTTTATAAACTAGTTCTATAAGTTATCTCTTAGAAACCTTAGAAACTAAGAACTCTTATAAGTTATTTCCTAGAAACCTTATAAACTAGGAATCCCTTTAAATTAACCTAGACCTTTATAAATTAGAATTATAGTTATTTAAAACTCTAAAAAGATATCTCTTATGAGATTTGAATACTAGCCTTATAGTATAGATCTTATAATTTAACTATTAAGCTATTATTTCTATTAATCTATTAGTTAACGATTTATTCACCGGAGTTAGTCTTTAAGTATCTTAATTCTGTTTATAGAATCTAGATTAATTCTTTCCTAAATAATTACTTTACTTATTAAAGTTATTTTTGGNAGTTGTTTTTAGATAAGATAGGTAACTCTAAAGTAATCTTTATCCCTAAGTTAAAAAAGACTTAGAATTACAATATTTGGGCTATTTATATAAGAGCCCTACTTATTAGCAAAGATATTTATTTTGACTTAAACAAACCTGTTTCTATTAATAATACCGATAAATATAAAAAAACTTTAAACTATATTATTCTAAACTATAAAAATAGTCCCTTAAAAGTTATTAAGAATAATATAGATACCTATATAGTATTTAATTGTTTAAAAAAGCTCTATAAACTAACTAGTTTTATAAATAAGTTTCTTATTTATAAAGAATTTTTTAATATAACTTTTAATAATTTTAAGTTTATGGAAGAGTTTCTGAATAAGACTAAAGAACTTATTAATAACTTATCTTTTAATAAAATTAAATTACTAGATTAAGTTATTATAGTTTATATCCTGAATAATCTAGATAAAAGTTATAAAGGTTTTATTATTTTAGTAATTTAGAGTCTTAGAACTAATAAGGATTCTTATAAGTTAGATTTTCTATTTTTTAATTTTCTTGATAAATTTAGAAGAAAAACTAATACTTCTTTAGTTAATTTTACTTTGAAGAAAAGGTTCTAAAACTTAACTAAGATTTCTAAATCTTAACTAAAAACTAAGAAAACCTAGAAGAAATAGAAAGGTCTTTTCTATAATTACTATAGGAAAACTAGCTATACTAAAGAAAACTATTTTAAGTTTTATCCTGAAAAATCTCCTAATAAGGCAAACTCCAAAAAGGACTCTTCTTCTATAAAGAAAAAGAAAAAGGATAAGAATTCCTTAGAAGGGATTAATATTACCCTTTTAGATTCCCCTATTATTAAAAAGATCTCTAAAGATCTAATATAACTCAATTCTTCTATTAAAGAAGAAGAAGATAAAGAAGAAAGTATTAAGTTTAAAAACGTAATTATAACTTAACCTCTTTTAAATAAAAGTCTTTATACTAATATTACCTTAAGTTTTTTGATTTCTGAAAGGATTCAAGAAACTAGGAATTTTGATAATAAGACTAAAATAATTTCTTTTTATATTAATACTAGGGTTATTATTTATATAGTTGAAGATTATACNTTTCTAAAAGGATTCAAGAAACTAGGAGTTTTAATAATAAGACTAAAATAATTTCTTTTTATATTAATACTAAAGCTACTATTCATATAATTAAAAATCATACTCTTTTATTTAATAAAATAAGAGTTTCTAAACCTATTAAGTAGGGAAATACTAAAGAGATTATCTTAACTTTAAAAAGTAACTTAAAAATTACTTTTAATAAAGTTAAATATCTTTTAAGTAATATCTATTATATACTACAGTTAAGTATTAATTTACTTAGGTAATCTAAACTTAACTCTATTAAAATTTCATCTATCTTTTTCAATAATAAACCTCTATTCTTTAATATTAAAAAGGATAAGTTATTACTTATTAGAATTAAAATTAATAACTTTTATAAGTTCTATATTCCTATTCACAGTAATAAAGACTTAGTTCTTATAACTATTAATAAGAATATTATTAACTTGAAACTCTAGTATAACCATATAAGACATACTAGTAATATTATCAAGTTAATAAAAAATACTATTAATAATATTAGTTATCAATATAGTAAAGGTAATAAACTACCTATTTATAAAGCCTACCTTAAAAATAAGTTTACTAATAAAGTAAATAAAAATTCAAATACTTTTAAGAAATTTAAATATTTTAATTATATTAATTCAGACTTATATAGACTTATTACTCTAGGAACTTATAATTACTATAAATACTTTATCTTATTTATAGATAAGTATAGTCGATTTATCTGGGGAAAGTTATTAAGAACTCAAAATTCTAAAGAAATCACTTCAGCTTCTAAAGAATTTATTAATATAACTAATAACAACAATAATAACAAGAAAATTAAAAAGGTTAATACCAATAGTAGCACTAAATTCTCAAATAATAGAATAAAGATTATATATTTAAATAATAGTATTATTCATAATATAAGACTACTATATACTTATAAACTAAATAGGTTAATTAAGAAAACTATTAGAACTATTATTAATAAAGCTAGAACTTTTCTCTATAACTCTAGCTTTCTACTTTATCTTTAGGGTTTAGCTATTCTAGCTTCTATATATCTATATAATAGAATACTATATTCCTCTATTAAGTTCAAAACTCCCTATAAGTTAAAGAACAGAAGAAAACCTTTTATCTCTAATATAAAAGTATAGGGAAATCTCTATTACTATAAGATTAAGTATAAGTATTCAAAGAAATTAGACCCTAAATAAAAAAAAAGTACTATAATTACCTATAGCTTTAATATTTATTTAGTTTAGGATTTCTAATCCCGAAATATTATATAATCTCGAGATATTATTATCTTAGAAAACTAATTTAATTCTCAACTTAAACTATTTTCAATAATACTATTACTATAGAGTCTATTACTATTCCTTCAGTTTTAGCTAAACCTAATCAACTTAGTATAAAGAATAAACCTAACCAACTCAATTCTAAATCTTCACCAAATCTAGTTAAAGTTAAGTCTAGTAGAATCCCTACTAAAAATACTAATTTACCTCTTTTTCCCAATAAAGTTATAAATAGTAATAACTTAGTCCTTTTTCTTGTTAAGGAACTAAGTAGTTATTCTATAACTCGTCCCAATAGTTTTATAGAAAATAATAAGAATATTTCTAAAAAGTCTATTATTTCTATAGAGATTCCTTCTATAAATTATAAGTTAAGAAAAAACTATAAGAGTTATTTATTTAAATAGAGTATACTCCTTATAGTTAAAAACTATCCTTCTTTAGTTCTTTATACTAACTTTAATTATTATAACTATAATAATAACTTATTTATAGACAAGAATAGAGAATTTCATACTACTTCCTATATTCTATCTATTAATATTCTTTTAGAACTAGTTACTTTCTTAAATACTATAAGTTCTCAAGATAATAGGAACTAGATTTAAGCTATAAATAAAGAAATTAAATCTATTAAGTCTATAGAAATATAGACTATTATACTAATACTTAGTATTTCTTCTATTAAGAAGAATAATATTAATATACTAAGGAATAAATAAGTCTATAAAATCAAGCCTAATAACTAGGATCCTAAGAATCCTATATATAAAGCAAGATAGGTTACTTAAAGTTTCAACTAGTACTTCAGTATTAATTACTTAGAGACTTTTAATATAACCTATAAGCCTAAAAGTTATAGATATTTACTTATAATCTCTATATACTATAACTAGATTTTAATTTAGT
>RYZW01001836.1:0-16824 GCA_004367215.1 Colletotrichum trifolii | reverse complement strand
ATTTATTTATTTCTATATTTTTCTAGTTTTATCTATTACTATAATATTATTCTTAATAGCTATACTAAATTACTTTTTAAAGAGTTTTTTCTAAGAAACTAGGTTTTTTTATTATTATTTATAATTTTTTTATTTAATTATAAGGTTTAAATATTAATATTAGAAGTTACTAGTAAGTAAGTAGGCTATAGTTTATATTCCGCGATAAAATAGTTTTTAGTACTATAATATATATAAATACTAGCTTATATATATACTTAGATAACTGTAGAGTTTACCTAATAGGCCTTATATATTTTAGTAGAAAGAGTTAACTAAAACTTACTAGTTATAATAATATATTTATTTGATTTTTTATAGTATTAAGGGGTAGTAGTATAGCAGTATTATACTGGTACTAGGGTAGTATAGGCTACCCCTATACTTATTATCTATATATCCCTATTCTAATTAACTATTAGTTCTAGCTAGGGAAAGGATAGTAGTTATCTATAGTATTACGATTCTATATTAAGGATCTCGAGGTTTATTATAATTATATAGTATTACTAGATAGTAGTATAATAGTCTATTTAGCTAATATTATAGCTAATAATAATTATCTGAATTTAGTAAGAGAGAGCTAGATAGAAGTANTAATTTAACTTAATATCCTTTACCTAAAGATACCCCCTACTTATCTTATAACTAATTGAAACTTAATAAAAACCTTAATAAATATCTATTTAAACTTCTAATAAAAGTAGTAAATCTTCTGAAAGATTTAAGTATTATAAAAGGGGTTTTTATAATACTTAGTAAAATACTAGAAAAATATATCAATATCCTAATTATACTATAATCTTTATATAATATAAAAGTTACTAACTTATATCTAAACCTTAAATAATAAACTAGTTTATAAATATTACTAGAAATCCTTAGATTCTCTAATAAAAACCTAATTAACTTCTAACTTATACTATATAGTTATCTACTATATAAGAGAATAAAAAGAATTATTATTATAAAAGTACTAATAAAGAATAGTTCTCACTTTAAAGAAAGTATTTATAAAACTTATAAAACTATAATATAATCCTATTAAGGTTTCGTGAAAATATCTCAAAAAGCTTAATTTCTATCTTTTACTAAGTTAATCTACTATTAGTCTATTAAAACCCCTATTAAAAGTTCTAGAGTAGTAATATCTACTATTATTTTTTTATTATCTTCTATTTGCTTTATTATCTACTATTTACTACTAAGTTAAGCCTAAATAGGAAGTTTATTAATATTGAAAGCTAGCTATAAGAAATACTTTAGTAATACCTTAATAGTATTATAATAAACTTAAAAAGTTTATACCTAAAATAAGAACTCTTTACTAAACTATAGAAATAGTAGTTATATAAAGCCCTAAGAGTAATATCTTATATAAACCCTTCGGTTTAGGTCTATAATATTACTTTAGATAATAAATATAGTATCTTTTAAATTTGTAATAGAGAATAAAAGTTATAAGTATTAATAATATTACAAGTATAATAATATATATAAAACTACTATTTCTCCCTAAACTTCCTAATAAAAAAATAAATACTTTAGTTATAAACAAACTAGCCTAAACCTAACCTTTATCTATTAAATCTCTTACCTAATATTAAACCTTAGCAAGATATTCCTTCAATATATTATAGAATAATTCTTATAGTAAATCTAATTTTACTCCATCTAAGTTTTCTTTAGGCGAATATAATAGTTAAAAAACCCCTAATAAAAAAAGAAATTAGAAGTTTTATCTTTATTAAATAAATCTACAAGAAATATATAAATAACTAGTAAAATAAATATTAGCTATTCTAAAACTATAAGTAGTATAATTATTAAAGTTATATTAATCTATACTAAATTGGTTATTAATTACTTATATCTCCTTTCTCCTAAACTAAAAAATAGTATAGCTAATAATTTAATAGGGTTTATAAATCTATCTATATATATTTCTTTTAGTATATTACTAATAGCCTAGATAGTTAAACTACTAACTAAATCTATCTATATCTTATTCTTTTAATAAAGTCTATAAATCTATCTATATATATTTCTTTTAGTATATTACTAATAACCTAGATAGTTAAATTACTAACTATATCTATCTATATTTTATTCTTTATAAAACTTAAAATAACCTATTAATACTATAACTATGACTTCTTAAAAATAGCTAAATATATTACTCTTAGGATTATATAAAATAGAACCTTAGATACTTATTTATTAAAGGTAAATTATACTTTAGTTATCTTAGTAATATAAATCTCCTAATTAATACCTAGGGTAATACTTAACTAGTATAACTATAATAATATCAATAATATAAGATTCTACTATCTTATAAATCTTTTACTAATTATTTTATAATAATTATACCTACTATTAACCTAAATAAACATAAAAATCTATTATTTATTAATATAAAAACTTAGAGATAAAAAACTTATTATTTCTTAATATAAAAACTAAGAAACATAGTTTATCTATTTATCTCTATATTTCTATAATTCTATCTATTACTATAATATTATTATTAATAGTTATACTAAATTACCCCTAGAGAATCTTTCCTAGGAAACTAGGCTTTTTCCTTATTATTTATAATCATTCTATCTAACTATAAAATCTAAATATTAGAATTAGAAGCTATTAGTAAATAAATAAATTATAATCTATATTATATAATATAATAATCTTTAGTACTATAATATATATAAATACTAGCCTATATATATACCTAGATAACTATAAAGCTTACCTAATAAACCTTATATATCCCTATAATAGGAGTTAACTAGGGTTTACTAACTATAGTAACTTATTTATTTAACCCCCTATAATATTAAGGGGTAATAGTATAGTAGTATTATACTAGTACTAGAGTAGTATAAACTACCCCTATATTTATTATCTATATATCCCTATTCTAATTAATTATTAGCTCTAACTAGGGAAAATATTATAGTTATCTATAGTATTATAATTCTAAATTAAAGATCTCGAGGTCTGTTATAATTATATAGTAGTATTAAATAGTAGTATAGTAGTTTATTTAGCTAATATTATAATTAATAATAGTTATCTAAATTTAGTAGGAGAAAGGTAGTTAAAAGTAGTTTAGCTTAATATCCCCTACTTAATTATACTTCTCTACTTGTTTTATAATTAATTTAAATTTAATAAAGAATTCAGTAAATATCTATTTAAATTCCTAATAGAAGTAGCGAATCTTCTTAAGAATTCAAGTATTATAATAGGGGTTTTTATGATACTTAGTAGAATACTAGAGGAATGTATTAATATCTTAACTATACTATTACTTCTATATAATATAAAATTACTAACTTATATCTAGATTTTAGGTAATAAGCTAGTTTATAAATATTATTAGAAGTTTTTAGGTCCCCTAATAAAAGCCTAGTTAATTTCTAACTTATATTATATAGTTATCTATTATACGGGAAAATAGAAAATATTATTATTAAAAGAAATATAAGTAAAAAATAGCTTTTATTTTAAATAAAAAAGTTATAGTACTTATAAGGTTAGGTTATAATCCTATTAGAGTTTTATAAAAATATCTTAAAAGGATTAGTTTTTATTTTCTACTAAATTAGTCCACTATTAGTCTATTAGAACCTCTATTAAGGGTTCTAGATTAGTAATATCTACTATTATCTTTTTATTATTTTCTATTTCTTTTATTATTTACTATTTATTATTAAGTTAAACCTAGGTAAGAAGTTTATTAATATTAGAAATCAGTTATAAGAGGTATTTTAGTAGTACTTTAATAGTATTATAATAAACTTGAAGAGTTTATATTTAAAGTAAAAACTTTTTAGTAGACTATAGGGGTAGTAGTTGTATAGAGTTTTAATAGTAATATCCTATATAAGCCCTAAGGCTTAGGTCTATAATAACTATATTCTAAAATATTATATTACTAATACTATAGAACTAAGTAATTATAATAATACTAGTATATAAAATTTACTAAAACACTATCTACTCAGTAATAAAGATACTTTCTTTAGAAGTTTTAATATAAATATAAATAGCTAATTATATAAGAAATAGTAATAGTATTCTACTCTATCAAAGCTAAGTCTAAGTTTCTAAGTCTAAATTACTAATAATTATAATCTTCTAAATAGTTTATAGCTCTTTAGTCCTAAGCTATTTGAGTGTTAGTTTAATATCTATAATACTTTTATAAAACTAGTATTAGGATAGTATATTAAAAAATTAAATATTGTAAGTAGATGTATAATATTTACTAGTATTTATATAAAGATTAGTAGTACTACTAAAGCTTACTATAACCTTTACTAATTCTTAGTAAGTTTTAGTTATTAATTTCTATTAACTTGATAATAGAACTACTATTTACTATAAGAAAACCTAAAATTCCTTATAATAATTATAAACTAGTTATTAAAGTATATTTAGTTAGAAACTATAATATCTATAACTACTAAGACTTATATAGAGAAGTTCTAAGATATCTAATAGTAATTCTATAACTTCCCTATGCTAATTATTACTAACCATAGTTTAAACTAGGTTAGTATTTTTTAAATAATATTATACTAATTAATAAAAGTACAATAACTATTTTTAATATTATTCTACCCCTAGATAGATAATAGAATAGAAAAAGTAATACCTAAAATTCAAACTATCTTATAACTATATATTATTTTCTTATAACTAGATTAGCTAGCTTATATTACTATTTGTTAATTAGTACTTGATAATAGGGATTCTTTAATACTTAGAATAAGCTTAAATAGGTTCCTAAATAAGTTTAATATTATACTTGTCTTATATTTCTAGATAGTAGAATAAACTATATATTCTAACTTAAGATAAGTTTTAGTTTTCCTATTTTATTTTAAAAATAGTATGATCATAATTTAAATAGTAATAATATACGTATAGTAACATAACGAGATAAGTATAAATAGAATATGATAAGTAACTAAAACGTTCTAGGTTAGAGATAAGGTAAAACTATTACTATACTATATTAAAGTAAATTAATTAAATAAAAACCTAAACTAGGTATCTTCTAAATATAGAACTATTAATATACTAAATTTACTCAATATTATATTAAATATTCTTACTAGTATTTACCTAATATTTTATATTAACTTTATTAAATAAATAGAAGATAACCTATTACTATTATAATAATATATAAATATATACCCTAATCCTATCCTAGTCCTTACTAGGGAAAATAGTAAAACCTAAGAAAACTATAATACTAAAGAGATATTAATAGCGAAGAATATATTAAAGCGAGAATATAGCTATAATATATTAGTTAAATAGAACAATTATAATACTTTAATATAAAACCCCTTAGAAGATTCTACTAATAATAAAATTATTTTATAACTCGAGTTATAATATAGAGATATTAGATAGAATAATAGTTTAATCTTAATTTCCTAATAATATAAAACTATATAAACTATACATCAAGTAACATAATAGTTTCTAGGAAAATTATATTACTAGTTATTAGATTTACCCTTGTAATACTTAGTAAATAAATTAAACAAAAAGATTAGTATTACTTTATACTTCTTTATATTTTTAGAATTCTTCTTCTCTCTTATTATCTTTTCTCTCTTTTTCTTCTTTCTTATTAGGAATAGTAATAAATAATACCTATTTATAGGTAAAGTATTATAAGTATTAGTAAGGGGTAGTGATTATATAGTAGTATCGAATTAGCGAACTGGTATTAATAGGGCTAAGGATATAATAATAATATTAGTAAAGTATAATATAATTACTAGAAGATATTATAGTATTTTATTATAGGAAAATTAGTATAATAAAAATAAGGAAAAAGAAGGAGAGAGATTTATTATTATCTATATAATATTATTAAGGCTAGTAAAAGTTTATTTAGGGGTAAAAATAGGGGTAGAAGTAGGAGTATTTTTAGTATAGGAAAAAAGAGTAGTAAGTATAGTAGTAATATAAGTAGGGGTTATTTACTAAATATAATAGAAGTAGTTATTATAATATTGAATTATTATAGAAAGTTCTAGTAAAAAGATAATAGTATAATAGTTTCTAATATTACTTTAGGAGAGGCTAATAGCTTACTCTCTACTATGACTATTAGTAGATATATTGCCCCCTGAAGTATAACTTTAGATTTCTTACCCCCCCGCTAATTGTTATAGCTAGCCCCTAGTTAATCCAGGGCTAAACCCCTCGCGGCTATAGCTAGTATACCTGCCTCGCGTTAACCTTTTCATAGATAATAAATAACCGATAACTCCNATAACTTTATACCTTTATACCTTTATACTTTTATAGTTATATATAATTCAAATATCTCGAGATATTTAATTACTATTAACTATAAGTATTCTATTTAAATATTTATTATAACCTTAATATCTATAATTTTAATATCTTTATTAACTAGGTTTTACTTACCCCTAAGATAAGATTTTATACTAATAATATAAAAGTTCTCTATTACTAATATAAGCCAACTTATAATTTCTATATAAATATAGCAGGACTTAGTTTATTCGTATTAGCAAATAATCTTAATATATTAATTATAACTAACTTATAAATAATACTTATATAGATATAATTATTCCTAGTATAGCTAGATAATTTTTCAAACCTCTATAATTATATTACTATAATACTCTAAAAATCGAATAACTAGTATTATAGTAGTGTATTAATATTAGAATATTACTTAATTAATACTTAGTTCCCGATATTATTAACTTAGTATAGTAAATTATTGGTTAATTAGATAATCTTCTTCTAAGTATCTATAACTTACTTGTTAATTATAATATTTAGGATACTTTTATTGAAAATTATTTTAATAAAATAATAGTTTTGATTATAATAGTTATAGTTAGATATCTCTATATTTATTCTATATTTCTTTTTTTATAAGTAGCTATATAGATTTCGAGGAGATTTTAGTTCTATTATAAAAAATATAGAAAAATAATNAGATATAAAAAAACGATAGATCACAGAATACCTAGCTCTTATATCTCGAAACAAGTACTCTATTTTATTCTATTTTTAAGAGGTTTATAAAGGTTCTTAACCCTATAACCTTAGTAGTTACTTTTAGCTATATATATTAAGCCTTAATCTTAATAAAGCTCTCCCTATATAGACTATTACCACGAGGTCTTCTACTACTATAAGGTTAAATATCAGAACCAGGGGCATAATTATCCACAATAATAAGTAATTTCATTACTATTTTAACTAGTTACGAACTAGTATTAGTACGAATACTATTATTAGGTAAAATTTATAGTTAAATCTATATATAGGGTAAAGAGCTTAGATACCATTCCAAGTACAAAGCAAAAATAACCAAATATTAAAAGTATTAAAAGGCTTAAGTAGTTTCTACTATTCTTATAATTCTATATTTTCTATTTAATCTAGAAAACTAGGTTTTAGAACTTAGGTTTTATAACCTATATTAATTATACTTTAAATTAGTTAAACTTTAATATTAGAATACTTAATATTCAAAGTTTTAGTAGCTTATATATCTCAGAGCTCTGAATATTCTATATAATATAAGGCTAATCTTTCTGAAAATAAACTCTATTTTAGTTATATAGATAGCGAAGTTCCCTACTTCTATAAAATCTGAACTTCTTATTATTATTACTATTTCTACTAATACTAGTACTATTTTCAGATATTACTTTGAACTCCTTATTTTTCTATAGTTAATAGTTATATTATTCCCTGAGACTTTTACTAGTACTTAAGTATTAGTTTAATAGTATATATCGAAAAGCTCCTGAAACACTTTACGAAATATATATAATATATTAAGTAATTCGAAACCCCTCTAAAACTTGATAAATTCTTCTTATAGTAAAATTTAGTTCCCTTTATAGAGATTAAGTATTACTGAAAAGATATTAGCTTTATTAATTATATTATAGTTATAATAAAACTAGATATTACTTATATAGTAAGCTAATTATCGCGCTTTAACTAAAATCTTTTAGATAACTATTATATTAAAACTAAATAAATAATATAATACTTTAGTAAGATAAAGAACCTCTATTTCAAGTTTAGCTATAAAGCTAGTAATCTATTCAATAGCTTTATTATTACTATAAATATTAGTTTTATAGATTATAGTAATAATCAAAAGAGCTTTTAAATATATACTATATATTTTTTTAGAAGCTAAATAGTATAGTAAACTAATAAATAAGATATTATTATTACTTTAATATTATACACCTAAGCTTTAAGGCTTGTATAGGATATTACTATTAGGGCTCCGTATAACTACTTATCCTATAGTCTAGTAAAGAGTTTTCACTTTAGGTATAAACTCTTTAAGTTTATTATAATACTATTAAAATACTACTAAAGTACTTCTTATAACTAGCTTCTAATATTAATAAACTTCTTACCTAGGTTTAACTTAATAGTAAATAATAGATATTAAAAGAAATAGAAAATAGCGAAAAGATAATAGTAAATATTACTAATCTAGAGCCCTCTATAAGGCTTCTAATAGACTAATAGTAAACTAACTTAGTAGACGATGAAAATTAATCTTTTTAAGATATTTTTATAAAACTCTAAATAGATTATAATTTAGTTTTATAAATATTATAAGTACTTAGTTTAAAATAAAAGCTATTCTTTATTAGTATTCCTTTTAATAATAATACTTTTTACTTTCCTATATAGTAGATAACTATATAATATAAGTTAGAAGTTAATTAAATTTTTATAAAGAAACTTAAAAACCTCTAGTAATACTTATAAACTAGTTTATTATTTAAAGTCTAGATATAAATTAGTAACTTTTATATTATATAGAAACTATAGTATAGTTAGGATATTAATATATCTTTCTAGTATTTTATGAAGTATTATAAGAACCCCTATTATAATATTTAAACCTTTAAGAAGATTTACTACTTCTATTAAAAGCTTAAATAAATATTTATTAAATTCTTTATTAAATTTAAATTAGCTATAAAATAAACGGAAAAGTATAATTAGGTAGGGGATATTAAGCTAAACTACCTCTATTTAGCTTTCTCCTACTAAATTTAGATAATTACTATTAGTTATAATGTTAGCTAAATAAACTATTATGCTACTATCTAGTATTACTATATAACTATAATAGACTTCGAGATTTTTAATATAAAGTTATAATATTATAGATAGTTATAATTTTTTCCCTAATTAGAACTAATAGTTAATTAGAATAGGGATATATATTATAGACCTAAGTTTTAAGGTTTATATAGGATATTACTATTAAAGCTCTATATAACTACTATCCCTATGGGTTAGTAAAAAGTTTTTACTTTAGGTATAAACTCTTTAAGTTTATTATAATACTATTAAGGTATTACTAAAATACTTCTTATAACTAGTTTCTAATATTAATAAACTTCCTACCTAGGTTTAACTTAGTAGTAAATAATAGATACTAAAAGAAATAGAAAATAGCGAAAAGATAATAGTAGATATTACTAATCTAGAGCTTTCTATAGGACTTCTAATAGACTAATAGTAAACTAACTTAGTAAACAACGAAAACTAATCTTTTTAAAATACTTTTACAAAACTCTAAATAGATTATAATTTAGCTTTATAGGTATTATAGGTACCTAATCTAAAATAGAAACTACTCCTTATTAATACCCTTTTTAATAGTAATACTTTCTACTTCCCCATATAGCGGATAACTATATAATATAAGTTAGAAATTAATTAGGCTTTTATTAGGGGACTTGAAGACTTCTAGTAATACTTATAGACTAGCTTCTTATTTAAGGTCTAAATATAGATTAGTAACTTTTATACTATATAAAAGTTATAGTATAGTTAGGATATTAATATATTCTTCTAGTATTTTACTAAATACTATAAGAACCCCTATTATAATACTTAAACCCTCGAGAAAATTCGCTACCTCTATTAAAAACTTGAATAGATATTTACTAAGTTCTTTATTAAGTTTGAATTAATTATAAGATAAGTAGGGGGGTATAATTAAGCGGGGGATATTAAACTAAATTACCTCTATCTAACTCTCTCCTACTAAATTCAGATAACTATTATTAGCTATAATATTAGCTAAATAGACTATTATATTACTATCTAGTAATATTATATAATTATAATAGACTTTAAGATCTTTAATATAGAATTATAATATTATAAATAACTACTATCTTTTCCCTAACTAGAACTAATAGTTAATTAAAATAGGGATATATAGATAATAAGTATAAGGATAACCTATACTACCCTAATACTAGTATAATACTACTATATTATTACTTTTTAATATTATAGGGAGTTAAATAAGTATATTACTATAACTAATAAGTTTTAGTTAGCCTTTTCTACTAAAATATATAAAGTTTATTAAATAGACTTTATAGTTATCTAGATATATATATAAGCTAGTATTTATATATATTATAGTACTAAGGACTATTTTATCGCGGAATATAAACTATAGCTTACCCGCTTATTAATAATTTCTAATATTAATATTTAGGTTTTATAGTTAAATAAAAAAATTATAGATAATAAAGAAAAAACCTAGCTTTTTAGAAGAAGCTCCCTAAGGGGTAACCTAGTATAGCTATTAAGAATAATATTATAATAATAGATAAAACTAGAGAAATATAGAAATAAATAAATAAGTTACTTTTCTTAGTTTCTATATTAATAAATAATAAGTTTTTTATTTCTATCTAAGTTAATAGTAATTATAATTATTATAGAGTAATTAGTAAAAAGTTTATAAAATAGTAAGACTTTATATTTATCATATTACCATAGCTATACTAGTTAAATCCTATTTTAAGTATTAACTAAGAAACCTATATTACTAAGATAACTAGGGTATAGATTAACTTTAATAATTAAGTATTAGAAACCCTATTCTATATAATCCTAGGGATAATATACCTAGTTATCCTTAAGAAACTATAATTATAGTACTAATAAGTTATTTTAAACTTTATAAAAATAAGATATAGATAGATTTAGTTAGTAGTTTAACTATCTAAACTATTAGTAATATACTAAAAAAGATANTAGATAGATTTAGTTAGTAGTTTAACTATTTAGGCTATTAGTAATATACTAAAAAAGATATATATAGATAGATTTATAAATCTTATTAAGTTACTAGCTATAATATTTTCTAACCTAGAAAAAAGGGAATATAAGTAGTTAGTAACTAGTTTAATATAGATTAATATAATCCTAGTAGCTATATTACCTATAACCTTAGAATAACTATTACTTACTTTACTAGTTATTTATACTTTTTTTATAAATCTCTTTAATAAAGAAAAAACCTCTAGCTTTCCTCTATATAAGAAATCCCTTAACTATTATATTTACTTAAAGAAGAACCTAGATAGAACTAAGCTAGACCTATTATAGGGACTATTATATAATATACTAAAGGAGTACCTCCTCGAAGTTTAATACTAAGTTATAAACCTAATAGATAAAAGTTAAATTAAAACTAGTTTATCTATAACTAGAATACCTATCTTCTTATTAAGAAGCCTAGGGGGAAATAATAGTTTTATATAGATTATTATACTTTTAATACTATTAATACTTATAACTACTACCCTTTATTACTAATTAAAGAAATACTATAGTTATTATCTAAGGCAATATAATTTATAAAAGTTAATATTTATATAGCTTTCTACAAGATTTATATTATAGAGAGAGATAAATATAAGATTACTTTTTAAACTTATTTTAGTTTATTTAAGTAGCTTATTACTCTTTTTAGGTTAACAAGTATACTTATAATATTCTAATACTATATTAATAGTATACTTTAGGGTATCCTTAATAACTTTATTATAGCTTACTTAGATAATATCTTTATTTATAGTTATAGGTTAAAACGTGATTATAAAGATAAAGTTAAGTAAATCTTTAAATAGTTATAAAATACTAGGTTATATTTAGACCTAGAGAAGTATAAATTCTTAGTAAAATAGATAAAATATCTAGGGTTTATTATTAAGGCGGGAAAAGATATTTATTATAACCTTAAAAAAGTTAAAGCTATCCGGGAATAAGAAGTTCCTAAGAATATCTATAATATTTAGAGTTTCTTTAATTTTATAAACTTTTACTATAACTTAGTTAACTATTTCTCTAATTTAATAGAATTCTTTATATAACTAATATAGAAAAAGGTATTATTTTACTAAGATACTATATACTAGTAAATATTCAAAAAGCTTAAATTTATATTTATCTTAAAACTAGTTATAGTTTAATAAGATTTAGAATGATATATAATAGTAGAAGTAGATTATTTAGGGGTAGTATTAAGTAGTTATTTCTTATAGGAAAATAGGGATAGTATACTATAATTTATTATTTATTATTTAGTTAAACTTATATTAGCCTAGTAGAACTATACTATTTATAATAAAGAACTACTAGTAGTAATATTATACTTAAAAATATAATTAGTAGAATTATAAAGTATAATAGAGTTATTTACTATTCTCTCTAATTATAAAATATTAGAATACTTTATAAGCTTAAGACTTATCTTAGAGTAATAAGCTAAATAAATAGAGATTTTATTAGAATTTAGTTTTATTTTGAAATATCACTTAAGTTATTTCGCTAGGTACTTTAATATTCTTTTTTAATAAAGCTAAGATAATATAATAGAACTAAAGTTTATAATATAGGTTTTCTAGTTTTTCTAGGTTAACTATAAAGATAAGGATAAATCTTCTTTAGTATTTTTAATTTATAATATATAGATAGAGGGAAGCTAGGAGGGGGTTATACTAGTAAGGGATAACTACTAATATATTACTAGTAAATTACTAGATAAGTATACTATATTCTAAGGTATTATATTACTATTATTATAAAACTAGGTAATTATAATAATACTAGTATATAAGGTTTAACTAGATACTATCTACTAAGTAGTAAAGATATTCCCTCTAGAAGCTTTAATATAGATATAAATAGCTAATTATATAGTAAGAAATAATAATATTTTATTCTACTAAGGTTAGGTTTAGATCTCTAAATATAAGCTACTAATTATAGTAATTTTCTAAATAATTTATAATTTTCTAGTTTTAAACTACTTTAGTATTAATTTAATATTTATAATACTTTTATAAAACTAGTACTAGGATAGTATATTAAAGGATATTAAATATTTCATATAAGTATATAATATCTACTAGTATTTATATAAAAAATAGTAGTACTACTAAAACCTCTTATAATCCTTCCTAATTCTTAATAGGTTCTAGTTATAGATTTCTATTAATTTTATAATAGAACTACTATTTACTATAGAGGGTAATTTAAGATTCCTAATAGTAATTATAGATTAATTATTAAAATATATCTAGCTAGAAACTATAATATTTATAATTATTAAAATTTATATAGAGAAGTTCTAAGATACTTAGTAATAGTTCTATAGTTTCCCTATATTAATTATCACTAATTATAAATTAAACTAGGTTAGTATTTTCTAGATAATACTATACTAGTTAATAGGGGTATAGTAGTTTTTATTAATATTATTCTATCCCTAGATAAATAGTAGGATAAAGAAAGTAATATTTGAGATTTAGGCTTTCTTATAAGTATATATTATTTTCTCCTAACTAGACTAGCTAGTTTATATTACTACTTATTAATTAGTACTAAATAATAAGGATTTATTAGTAATTAAAATAAGCTTAAATAGGCTTTTAAATAGGTTTAATATTATACTTATTTTATATTCTAAAATAGTAAAATAATTTATATATTCTAGCTTAGGATAAGCTTTAGTTTTCCTATTTTACTTTAAAGATAGTATTATTATAGTTTAAATAGTAATAGTATATATATAGTAGTATAATAAGATAAGTATAAATAAGATATAGTAAATAGTTAAGAAGTTTTAGGTAGGGGATAAAATATAGCTATCCTTATATTATATTAAAATGAATTAGTTAAGTAAGAAATTTAACTAGGTATCTTTTAAGTATAAAGTTATTAATATACTAAACTTACTAAATATTATTTTAAATATCCCTATAAATATCTATTTAATATTCTATGTTAACTTAATTAAATAAGTAGAGGATAACCTATTACTATTATAATAATATATAGATATATATTTTAATCCTATCTTAGTTCTAGTTATAGAAGATAGTAAAACCTATAAAGAGTATAATATTAAAGAGATACTAGTAGTAAAGAATACGTTTAAGTAAAGATATAACTATAATATATTAGTTAAATAGAAAGGTTATAATATTTTAATTTAAGAACCTTTAGGGGGTTTTACTAATAATAAAACTATAATATAATTTAAGTTATAGTATAGAGATATTAGAGAGAATAATAGCCTAATATTAATTTACTAGTAGTAAAAAACTATATAAGTTATAAATTAAATAATATAATAGCCCCTAGGGGGTATATATAACTAGCTACTAGACTTGCCCCTAGAATACTAAATAAACCAATTAAGCAAAAAAGCTAGTATTATCCTATATCTCCTTATTACCTTAGAATTCCTCTTCTTTATTATTATTATATTTATCCTCTTCTTCTTTATTATTAGGGATATTAATAGGTAATACTTATTTATAAGTAAAATATTATTAATATAGGGCTAGGGGGGTAATAGTATAGTAGTAGTAGATAGGTAAACTAGTTTTAGTAAAGCTAAAGATATAGCTATAATATTAGTAAAGTATAATATAAGTACTAGAATATATTATAGTATTCTATTATAAAGAAATTNCTAAGGATATAGCTATAATATTAGTAAAGTATAGTATAAGTACTAGAATATATTATAATACTTTATTATAAAGAAATTAGTATAAGGAAAGTATAGAAAACGAAAAGGGGGGACTTATTATTATTTATATAATATTACTAAAGCTAGTAATAATTTACTTAGGGGTAAAGATAGGGGTAGAAGTAAGAGTATTTTTAGTATAAGAAGTAAGAGTAGTAAGTATAGTAGTAATATAAATAAGAGTTTCCCATTAAGTATAATTAAAATAGTTATTATAGTACTAAATTATAATAGAGAATTTAAGTAATAAGATAGTAGTATAGTAGGGTATAACTATATCTTTATCTTTAGAAATAGTAGTAATAGGGGTAATAATATATTTATTTATTTTAACTAGATAATTAATTTAATAACTAGTAGTATATAACTTAGTATTTATAGTAAAGAAATAAGATCCCTATTTATATTTACTTTTTATTTATAAGTATTTATAGTAAAAGTAACTATAACCTTACTTATAGGAGTAAGTAATACTATTCTTATTCTATTTTAAATAATAGTTAAGGTAAATATTAATAATTATTATAGAGAGTTAGTTATTATTATTATTAGAGTTACCTTAGATGATATAACTATTATAAATATAAGTAATAAGTTTAGAAGGGGTATAGTAGTAGGAGGGATTATTATTAGAAAAGCTAGATCTAGTAATAGTAGTAGTTGATATAGTAATAAATAAAATATAAAAGGGGGAAAAAGGATAAAAAAGTGGCGATTTAATAGTACTAGTATAAGTATGGGATAGGAATAGTATAATACTAGAAAAAAGAAAGTAGAGCTATATATAGAAAGAAAGAAAAAAGCTTTTTATAGATAGTTAGAAGAGGGAGTATAGTATAGGATTACTTAAAGTAAAAGTAGTATGAATTTTCTTATTAGTAGGACTATTTAATATTAATAGTAACTGAATTTTCTTATTAGTAGAACTATTTAATATTAGTAGCATTTAAAAAAATTATTTTAAGTAGATTTCTTTTACTAATTAAGTTAGTATAAGTAATTAAGGGTTATAGTTATACTATAAAGCTATAGATATTATATACTACTATAATAATAGAATAGTAAAGTAATAGGGGGTATATTATAAACCTAAGCTTTAAAGCTTATATAGGATATTACTATTAAAGCTTTATATAACTATTATCCCTATAGTCTAGTAAAGAGTTTTTATTTTAAGTATAAACTCTTCAAGTTTATTATAATACTATTAAAGTACTACTAAAGTACTTCTCGTAGCTAGCTTCTAATAACATATAGATAATAAGTATAAAAATAGTTTATGATATTTTAGTATTAGTATAATATTACTATACTATTACTTTTTAATACTATAGGGGGTTAAATAAGTATATTACTATAACTAGTAAATTTTAGTTAGCTCTTTCTATTAAAATATATAAAACCTATTAAGTAAACTTTATAATTATCTAGGTATATATATAATACTAGTATTTATATATATTATAATATTGAAGATTATTTTATTATAGAATATAAATTATAGCTTACTTACTTACTAGTAGCTTCTAATACTAATATTTAAGCTTTATAGTTAGATAAAAGGATTATAAATAATAAGGAAAAAGTTTAATCCCCTAAATAGAATTCCCTAAAAAATAGCTTAGTATAGTTACTAAAAATAATACTATAGTAATAGATAAAACTAGAGAGATATAAAGATAAATAGATAAGCTATTTTTCTTAATTTCTATATTAATAAATAATAAATCTTTTGTCTCTATCTAAGTTAATAATAATTATAATTATTATAAAGTAGTTAATAAAGAATTTATAAAGTAGTAGAATTTTATATTTATTATATTACTATAATTATATTAGTTAAGTATTATCTTAAATACTAA
>RYZW01001835.1:5780-16827 GCA_004367215.1 Colletotrichum trifolii | reverse complement strand
CTAGCTATAGTAATTAGTAAAAGGGGGTAGGAAGGTTAAAGTTATATTTTAGGGGGTAATATATCTATTAATAGTTGTAGTAGAGAGTAAGCTATTAGCTTTTCCCTTTTATTTAATTATTAGGGGTTATATTGAAGGTCTCTGATCTATTTAAAGTTATATACCTCTCCAAGACCTTTTAAAGGTAATTATACCTAGTTATCGGCTCTTACCTTATTTATCCTATAGATACTACTAGTTCTAAGGAACTATTTAAATAGAGAAAACATTAAATAGTAAATATAGTTAGTTAATATAATAGATGATAAATAGGGAAAGTATAGGCTTATCTATCGTAGTTACTTTTTAAGGATTATAGTTATATAATACTAATACTAGCTAGTAGTAGCTATTACTAGCTATTAATAGTCGCTAGCTATTAATAGCTATTAGTAAGTGCTAATAACCGGTAGCGGTTACTATAAAGTTTACGTAATTAGAAAGTATATATATATATATATATATATATACCTACTAGGCGCGCTTACTTGCCACAGGTTATACTTACTAGTTACGCTTACCCGCCGCAGGATTCGAACCTACTACTCTTACCATAATAGTAAGAGCTAACTAGACGTTAAACTACTATATTAAGCGGGGTTTTATTTAATTATTAGTTAAATAATAAGTAATATTTAGATTCTTTAGAAACTATTAAGTATTATTTTTATATAATTCTTAGAAAAGAGAAACTAATAGCTTGCTCTCTACTATAACTATTATTAGATATATTACCCCTTAAAGTATAACTTTAGCTTTCCTACTCCACTATTAGTCACTATAACTAGCCCCTGGTTAATCTAAAGCTAAACCCCTTATAGTTATAACTAGTAAACTTACCTCGTATTAACCTTTTCATAGATAATAAATAACTGATATAATAGGATAAGCATATATAGGTATATATATAGCAGTAGACGTAACTGCCTATCTACGTCATATACGTAACCTTTAAATAATATATAATTACAAGTCGTCTACTTATAGTTCTACTACACTTAAGTATATATAGGCACGTATACCTTATATACGCCTTACGTGTGCTTTATATATGCCTATAAGTAGTTATGCTATAGTGAGGGGATATTAAAAACGGTCGATGGCTAAAAAACACGAATTTCACACCAAAAATCACCAAAAACTCGATTTTCATTTCGCAAATAAAAAAAGAAGTTATAAATCTAAGTTTTCAAAAGTCTATACTTAGACTTAATATATAGGTTGATTTAATATATATAAAGTATAGAGTTTTTAGATCTATATATAAAGAGATATTTAAAGCTCAAAATCTACTGGTTTTGAATTTCTAGCTTTAGGGTATATTACAGGGTATTTAGTAGATGAAATCTGATTCAAAACCTTAAAAGTCAGCTTTATGATTTTCTAGCTATATTATTTATACTTAGATTTTCATTGTATTTGAGTATATATCTATTTTCCTATTTATTTAGCTATGTTAAAAATCTAGTAACTTTTAGTCTTATAGTACTTCAAATACTTATATTTCAAAAGATTAAGATTAGTAGATTTTGGGTAGGGATTTCGTCGTCGACCGTTTTTAATGTCCCCCCACTGTAGCTTGTAATAACTAATAACTCTTTCTATAATAGTTTTGTACTTTTATACTCTCACGCCTTTATAGCTATTAACGTATAATTCAAATATCTCGAGATACTTAATTACTATTAACTATTAATATTCTAATTAAATATTTATTATAATTTTAGTATCTATAACCTTAATATCTTTACTAAGTTTTACCTACCCCNTACTATTAACTATTAATATTCTAATTAAATATTTATTATAATTTTAGTATCTATAACCTTAATATCTTTACTAAGTTTTACCTACCCCTAAGACGAGACTTTATACTATTAATACAAAAGTTCTCTATTATCAATATAAGCTGACTTATAATCTCTATATAAGTATAGTAAAGTTTAACTTATTTTATTAGTAAATAATCTTAATATATCAAATATAGTTAATATATAAATAATACTTATATAGATATACGTATTCCTAGTATAACTAGATAACTTTTAAAATTTCTATAGTAATATTACTATAATATTCTAAAGTATCTCGTAACTAGTATAATAGTAATATATTTAGTTACTTTTACTCTATACCTAGAATAGTATCTAAGCTCTTTACCTTATATATAGATTTAACTATACATTATACCCGATAATAGTATTCATACTAATACTAGCTTATAACTAATTAAAATAGTAATGAAATTACCTATTATCATAGATAATTATGCCCCCGGTTCCGATATTCAACCTTATAGTGGTAGAAGACCTCGTAGTAAAATAGTAATATATTAATATTAGAACATTACTTAATTAATACCTAGTCCCCGATATTCTGAACTTAATATAGTAAATTATAGGTTAGTTAGATAATATTCTTTTAAATATCTATAAACTACTTATCAATTATAATACTTAAGATAATTATATTAAAATTTAGTTTAAATAAAATGATAGTTTTAGTTATAATAGTTATAACTAGATATTTCTATACTTATTCTGTACTTCTTTTTTATAAGTAGTTATATAGATTTCGAGGAGATTTTATTTCTATTATAAAGATATAGATATAGCAAAGTAATAGATTATAAAATACCTAGTTATTATAAGTATTCTATTCTATTCTATTTTTAAGAGGTTTATAAAAGTTCTAAACTCTATAACCTTAATAGTTATTCTTAACTATATATACTAAACCCTAGTTTAGAAAAAGCTTTCTCTATATAAATTAGTATTATAAATATAAAGTCTTCTACTACTATAAAGTTAATTATTAGAACTAACAGTATAATTATCTATAATAATAGGTAATCTTATTACTATTTTAACTAGTTATAAGCTAGTATTAGTATAAATACTATTATTAGGTAAGATTTATAGTTAAACTTATGTAGAAAATAAAGAGCTTAGATATTATTCTAGGAATAGAGTGAAAGTAATTAAATCTAGTTGTAGAATAATAAAGAAAGAGTTTACAATTAAATAAATTAGTAGAACTATTACATTTATGTGAGAATACGTATAGTACTAAAGCTACCATGCGACTCTACTAGCTACTATATAACTCGGGTAGCTTATATAAAGTATAACTATTCTATTTATATATATTTAAATACTTTATTCTAGTTAGAAAAAGATACACTTTTTAGAAACCTATTTTTAAACTATATACTATATTATTTATTTATTACAGTTACAAGTCTAGTTATATTTAATTATATTTAAACTACTTAAGATTAATAAACATTACAGAAATCTTTTTTAATCTATTTGTTTACTTCTTTAATAAACTATTTAAAAGTAGTATACTTAATTATTAGTAGCCTTAATATAATAGTAAAGCTATCTAATAGCTCTAAGTTTAACTATTAGTATATTATACTATACTTCTATATAACTAGCTAAGATATCTAGTAGTATATTAATCTAAATATTGAACCTATTCTTAATATTTCGAAAATACTAGAATTATTTAACTTTAATAAATAATTTAGCTAAGAAAATATTATTTAAGAAAATACTAAGAATACTAATCCTTATACTTTTTATATTAAGAATGTCTTTAACTACTATATAGTAAATCTTAAACTTTAAATAATTTGATGATCTCATTATAAAGAGAAGAAGAGATATTATAATATAATTCAGATATAAGTTAATATTATTATTAATAATAGCTTCTTCGTACCTACCTAAATAGAACTTCTTAATAATAATAATAATATATCTTTTTAAACTATTCTAAAAGTTCTGAAATATTAATATACTTAGAATAATTTAGTTATATAGTAATAAGTAAGAATTAAATATAAGAAAGTTTTCGAGAAAACTAATTTGAATATCTCTAGTCTAGTATAATATAATAAATAGTATACTATTTACTTCTAAATAGTTATATATGATATTCTAGAAATCTAAAAAACCTTTATAGTTAAGGAATAGCTTTAGATATTTACTTAATATATTTTACCTAGTTAAGCTATAACTTAGTATTAGAATATTTTTAAGAGAGAAATTCTAAACTTTAATATTAGGATTTTAGCTAAATATAGAGAGATCTTTATAGCTATATTCTATACTAATAAAAGTTTAACTAAGAATTATAGTAAAATACTAGTTATATTAGTTATTTTTATAGGAAAGTTAGATATTACTCAAATTAAAATAAAATACTTATATAAATTTAGAAGCTATTTATATTTTCTAGAAAACTATAAGTATATCAAGTATACTATTACTAGTTTATATATCAGGTTTCCTAATATTTAGATATCTATTACTACTCGAAATAGTATTATTAATAAAGTAAATAACTCTAAACTCTATATTCTATAATAGAGGTTTACTAAGAAGGGATAGCTAAATACTAAGAAATATACTACTAAAGCTAAGTAGGTTTTTTTTAGATACCTTAAAAGCTAAATTAGTTTTTTCGAGTAATAAGTCTAGTAATCATAACTACGTTTCTGACTTAATATATATTAGTATTAATTTTACTTTTCTTAAAAAGTTATTTAAAGTTCTCTTTAGGGTTCTTTTAATTATTTAAGAATTTTATATACTTTCGAGGAATATAGTCTTTAATAGCTATAAAACAGTCTATATTATTAGTTTAATAGATTTTTTTGAAAAGGGATCTTTTAAGTTTAGTAAAAGAATAGATTTAGTTTAATACAGTTTAGCTAATTTCCCTATAGTTGAATAAAATAAGAGAATCATTAAAAAGATTCTTAATGGTTTAAAAAAGAAGAATATAATTAATTTAATGTTAGATAATATTACTTATATTGAAAACTTCTATATTAATATTATATCGGAATCATTACTTTTTAATAAAATTAAGATCTAGTATATAGGATTAGACTATATTTTTAGGTTTAGTTTAATNCTTAATTAAATACTTTATTATTATAAGATAATTACTTAGAAAATATAACCTCGTTTTCCTTAAATATAAATTTATTTTAAACTATCTTATAGTTTATTTAAGTATTTCTAGTATTATTTCGGAATTACTAAGTATTCTATTCTCTTAATTATACCCTAAAATAGCTCTCCTAGAATTAAAGTCTAATAATACTTATATATAATATTTTTAAGTAAGATACCTAAAATAGATTACTCTTAAGTATTTAATCCTTAATACTTAAGGGTTAAAGATTATAGGACTAAGGTAATTAGACTACTCCTACTATATAATAGCTTATTCTTAATAGGTTATCTCTAGATAAACTTTAAAGTTATATTTAGTTTACTTGTTCTATTATATTATTTAGGATTTATTTAATCTCCCTAGGATATATATAGGTGATTCCTAGGTTTTTATTATTAAAGATGAATTTTTAAGCTTACTCTTTTTATTTACATTACTTCATTAAATTTATAATCTAGTCTTTTAGATATTATTAATATTTAAAAGATAGGTAAAAAGAATAGAGAAGTTTTTTAATATATAAGATTTAATAAAGTATTAAGAGAATAGTAATAGTAATTAATAGAAAGACTAGTTACTAGAGATAAGTAATAGAATAAAAGATTGATTTTAAACTATCTCTTTTTTATACTAAAGAATTAGTAGGAACGAGTAAGTATATTAGAAAAGTACTAGTTTTTTAAAAGATAAAAGTATAAGAAGTTATAGGATTACTATTTAAATTATAAATATAGTTAATTTAAGTAGTAACTATATTAAATAATATGTTTCTACATATTGAAAATAACTAGAGATTACTATATAAAACTGAAGAAGCCTAATATAAATAGTATTTCTATTAGTAAGTACTAGAGTATATTTTAAGTTTTCATTAAGATTTATAAATTTACTAGGGATAGATTTATATTTATAGTTGTTAAGTATACTTATTTAAGAAATATTATAAGTAAAGTATTTTGAAAGAGTTATTTAAAGTTAAACTAAGGGGATATATTAGAAATTTAGTAGGTTATATTTTAAGTACTTATAATTTCTATAAGATCTAGATTTTTACTTTTCAGCGAATTATTATTACTTAAAATATTAAATATAATAAAATAAAACTTGATTTAAAAAGAGGGGCTGATAGCTCGCTCTCTACTTCGACTATTAGTAGATATATTGCCCCCTGAAGTATAACTTTAGCCTTCCTACCCCCCCTACTAACTATTATAGCTAGCCTTTAGTTAATCTAGGGCTAAACCCCTCGCGGCTATAGCTAGTATACCTATTCTACGTTAACTTTTTCGTAGATAATAAATACCCGATAACTCCTTCCGCAATAACCTTATACTTTTACGCCTTTACGCCTTTATAGCTATATATAATTCAAATATCTCGAGATATTTAATTACTACTAACTATAAATACTCTATTTAAACATTTATTATAACCTCGATATCCGTAACCTTAATATTTCCTAGACTAAACTTTACCTACCCCTAAGATAAGACTTTATACTACTAATATGAAAGTTCTCTACTACTAATATAAGTTAACTTATAATCTCTATATAAGTATAATAAAACTTAACTTACTCTTATTAGTAAATGATTTTAATATATTAATTAAGTATAGCTAATATATAAATAATACTTATATAGATATAGATATTTCTAGTATAGCTAGATAGCTTTTAAAACCTTTATAATTATAGTATTATAATATTCTAAAATATCTAGTAATTAATATTATAGTAGGGTATTAATATTAGGGTATTATCTAATTAATACCTAGTTACTAATATTGTTAGCTTAGTATAGTAGTTTATAGGATAGCTAGATGATTTTCTTTTAAATATCTATAGGTTATTTTTTAATTATAGTATTTAGAATAATTTTATTAAAACTTAGTTTAATATATTAATAGTTTTAGTTATAATAGTTATAGCTAGATATCTCTATACTTATCTTGTAGTTATCTTTTTATAGGTAGTTATATAGATTTCGAGGAGATTTCGATTTTATTATAAAAGTTATAGAAAAGTAATAGATTATAGAATACTTAGTTTTTATATCTTAAAGTAAGTATTCTATTTTATTCTATCTTTAAGAAATTTAAAAAAGTTCTTAACTTTATAACCTTAGTAGTTACTTTTAGCTATATATATTAAGCTTTAGCTAGTCTTAATAAGGCTTTCTCTATATAAACTATTACTATAAGGTCTTCTACTACTATAGGGTTAAATATTAGAATTAGGGGTATAATTATCCACGATAATAGGTAATTTCATTACTATCTTAACTAGTTATAAGCTAGTATTAGTATAAATACTATTATCGGGTAAAATTTATAGATAAATCTATATATAGGGTAAAGAGCTTAGATACTATTCCAGGTATAGAGTAAAAGTAACTAAATAAAACTTTATTTAAAATAAAACTCTTATAAAATAAACTCTTATAAAATACTTATAAAAGAAATTATAAGATTACTAGTTAAGTTAATTATTAAAAAAAAAACTTATTTTTGAAATACTTAGAAATTTTAGAATAGTAAGAATACCTAATAAGGGGATATCTTTTCTACTAGTTATCCTATTAGTATTAGAAATAGTTTAAGATATCAAGTTAAGTTTAGGGTTAATTTTTAAGATTAGTAGGAAAAGTTTCATTATACTCAAGGTAATACTTAAATTAATAAACCTAATTAGGTTTCTGATTAATAATAATTAGATATAGTAATTCTAGGCAAAAATTAGAATGGAGGAAATATACTAATAACTAGAGAATTAGATAGTATATTTAAAGTTAGAGATCTAATTAGTTAAGAAAAGATATTTATTTTAATTCAAAATAAAAGTCATTATTTTAAAACCTTTATTTAGCTAATTTAAATTAAACTAAAATATAGTTCTAGATTTAAATTAACTAGGTTAGAGTTTTCGATTATTTAGGAATTAAGTTAATAATATAGGAGTAAATAATAATAGTAATTAGAACTAGAGATTACTATCAGTAATTATATAGTACTTTTAAAAGAATATAATAGTAGTATTTTATACTTTTTAGAGTATTAATAGGATAGTTTTACTAGTATTTATTTACCTAATTAGTACTAAAAATTAGATAAAGATAGTGTTAACTTTTTAATAGTTTTCTTTATTATTTGAAATATAATATTAAAGAAGAAAGATCTTTTTACTACAATTTGAAAATTTCTTTTTTAATTCATTAGTTATATTACTAAAGATTTAGAAAAATATTACTAACCTATCAGAATTACTATAAAAACCTTCTATTAAAGTAGTAAGAACTAAGATTATAAAGTTGAAAGAGAAGGCTATTTAGTAAGAAATAGATTACTAGGATATTAGATCTAGGCTTTTTCTTCTTAAGCAGGTTTTTATTTATAAGATAGATATAGATAGTTTTCTAGAATAGTATAAAATAAAGATATATATATATATATAGGGATATATACCTAATTAACTTATTATAAACTATATATATAGTAATACTAATTATTTAAACTCTTTAGGTAATTATAGTAATTATAATGTAGTTTAATTTCAAGGTTTACTAGTTTAATATTATTAATATATTTCTAAATACTATAAAAGACTTTAATAGATTTCTAATAATAGTTAAACTACTAGATAGATTCAAAGTTATAAGGTGTTATATTGGATTTGAATATACTTTATATATATTTCGAGATATATTCGTTTTTAGTATAAGATCTTTTATACTATTCTTAAGTTAGTAGGATTCTAGTTATATTTAAAAAGGCTTTATCTATTTAAAAATAAGAACTTAAGCATTTTTATCTTATTCTAAATAGATAATATCTTTTCTATATCATAAAGTAGCTGAAAAAGAGGTTTTCGAGATTGTTGAAGGTACTAAGTATCCTTAGAACTCAAGGAGTAGGGTTTTATTAAGTATTTCTTAGAGGTTTGAGTAGTTAGAAATTATAATTATTAGAAGATTTACTTAGTTTATAATATATATATTACTAAAATTACTAAGTACTTCAATCTTAACTATAGCTTAATTCTAATAATACTACTTCTAGTAGTAATTTCTACTATAAATACTAGTTAAGTTATACTTAAAGAGATTTATTAGTACTAGATAAAGGTTAGTTCGATTCTTTATACTTCTATTATAATATAATTAGATATCCTATTCGCGTACTTTCTATTTTCATAATATCTTATAAATCCTTCTTAAATATATCTAGATACTATAAACTATATAATTTAATATTTCTATAAAATAAGATTCTTAGTATTATAATTGGGAAGTTTAGGGGGTATTAATAAGATATTTTAAATATTCTTGATTACTAGAGATGTTTTGTTTGTAGATTATTAAAAGATTTAAGGTTTGAATTATAGTTATATTGTTTCTTTATTTTGAAGACTAATTTAATATAAAGCTATTTAATAAAGTATTATAATTATATTAATAATTAAAGTAGAATTGTTTAGTTTAGAATATATTTTAAAAGGGATTATAGTATTAAAGAGATTACCTTAAGATGTTAAGTTTAATTTTAGAGATATTTAGGGAATTTATCATAATAATTACTAAATAATTAGATTAGTAATCTTAAATAGTAAATAATAATTACTAAATAATTAGACTAGTAATCTTAAATAGTAAATACTTATTTACTAGATTTTAATATATAGATATTTAATAGATATAGTTTTATTAAGAATACTTAAAAAGTAATTTTAAAGTAATTTATATATTTATAGATACCCGTTTAATATAGTAGTTTAATATCTAGCTAGCTTTTACTATTTCAGTAAGAGTAGTAGGTTCGAATCCTATAGTAAATAAGTATAACTAGTAACTATATACTTTTTAATTATATAAAACTATATATAGTAATTACTACTAGCTACTAGTATTTATTAATAGCTATTAATAACTAGTAACTATCAATATTAATAGTTAGCAACTACTGATATTAATAGCTATTAGTTATTAATAACTAGTAATAGGTATAATAGCTAGTTAGTATTAGTATTACGGAACTATAATCTTTAAAAAGTAACTATAATAGATAAGTTTATACTTTCCCTATTTATTACTTATTATATTCACTAACCGCGTTTACTACCTAAGGTTTTCTCTGTTTAATAGTTCCTCAGAACTAGTAGTATCTATAAGGTAAAATGAGACAAGAGCCGATAACTAGCTGCAACTACTTTTAAAGGGTCCCGGAGAGGTATATGACTTTAAATAGATTAGAGACTTTTAATTTTATTTAGTTACTTTTACTTTATACCTAGAATAGTATCCAAGCTCTTTACCCTATATATAGATTTAACTATAGATTTTACCTAATAATAGTATTCGTGCTAATACTAGCTTATAAGTAGTGAAAATAGTAATAAAATTATTTATTATTATAGATAATTATACCCCTAGTTCTAATAATTAACTTTATAGTAGTAGAAGATTTTGTAGTAATAATTTATATAGGGAGAGTTTTACTTAGGTTAGGGTTTAGTATATATAGCTAAAAGTAACTACTAAAGTTATAGGGTTAAGAATCTTTATAAATCTCTTAAAATAGAATAAACTAGAGTATTTATAAAAGCTAGGTATTTTGTGATCTATTACTTTTCTATATCTAAACTATCCTTAGTAAAGTTTAATAGCTAGAATAGTAGTATACTATACTTTTATAATAGAACTAAAATCTCCTCGAAATCTATATAGCTATTTATAGAAAGAAATTATAGAATAAGTATAGAAATATCTAGTTATAAGTATTATAATTAAAACTATTACTTTATTAAAATAGACTTTATTAAAATTATCCCGAGTATTATAATTAATAAATAGTTTATAGATATTTAAAAGAAGATTATCTAGTTAATATATAACTTACTATATTAAACTAATGATATTAGAGATTAAATATTAATTAGGTAATACTTTAATATTGATATATTATTATAATACTAGTTATTCAATATTTTAGAGTATTATAGTAATTTAATTATAGAGGTTTTAAAAACTATCTAGTTATA
>RYZW01001834.1:0-10172 GCA_004367215.1 Colletotrichum trifolii | reverse complement strand
AGTCTCTAGTACTCTTATAACCCTATGTTTTCTATATATTCTAGAAAATTAGTTTATAGAGTTTAGGTTTTATAACCTATATTAATTATACTCTAAATTAGTTAAACTTTAATATTAGAATATTTGATGTTTAAGGTTTAGTAGCCCGTGCGTCCCGGAGCCTTGAATGTTCCGTATAATGTGAGGTTAACCTTTCTGAAGATAAACTCTATTTTAGTTATATAGACAGCGAAGTTCCCCACTTCTATAGAATCCAAACTTCCCTTTATTATTACCATTTCTACTAATACCAGTACTATTCTCAGATACTACTTTAAACTCCTCATTCTTCTATAATTAATAGTTATACTATTCCCTAAAACCTTTACTAGTACTTCAATATTAGTTCAACAAGTTATAAGCCCAGCTTCTATTTACTTCTATTCAACCAACTTTCAGTACTCAAACTAAAACCTATCTCTCTTTCGAAACCCTTTTCGAAAACCCTTCAACCTTTTTCGAGAACTTCTCTTTCTCTCGAATAAAGTCTTCGAAACCCTTAAACTTTTCGAAACCCTCTCTCTTTCACTACAACTCTCTCAACAACTATACAGCCAATTAAACCAAAAGACTATAAAAAGATTATACTAATTAAGGCAGTAGGCTTACTACTAGGCTAGTAAAAGAGACGGTTAAGCAGCAGAAACTAAAAATCTCATACATATCCTAAGGTCCACCTAAGACCTTTATAAACTAGTTCTATAAGTCATCTCCTAGAAACCTTATAAACCAGGAATCTATAGGTCATCTCCTAGAAACCTTATAAACCAAGAACCCCCACAAGTCATCTCCTAGAAACCTTATAAACCAGGAATCTATAGGTCATCTCCTAAAAACCTTATAAACCAGGAATCCATAAGTCAACCTAGACCTTTATAAATTAGAGTTACAATCACTTAAGACTCTAAAAAGACGTCTCTTACGAGATTTAAACGCTAGCCTCACAGTACGGATCTTACGATTTGACCGTTAAGCCATTACTTTCATTAATCCATTAATTAACAATTTATTCACTTAAATTAGTCCCTAAATATCTTAATTCTATTTACAGAATCTAGATTAATTCTTTCCTAAATAACTACTTTACTTATTAAAGTTATTTTTAGATAAAATAGGTAACTCTAAAGCAATCTTTATCCCTAAGTTAAAAGGGACTCAGAATTACAGTATTTAAGCTATTCATATTAGAGCCCTACTTATTAGCAAAACCATTTACTTTAACTTAAACAAACCTATTTCTATTAACAATACCAATAAACACAAAAAAGCTTTAAGCCATATTATTCTAAACTATAAAAATAGTCCTTTAAAAGTTATTAAGAATAATATAGATACCTATACAGCATTTAATCATTTAAAAAAGCTCTATAAACCAACTAGTTTTATAAATAAGTTTCTTACTTATAAAGAACTTTTTAATACAACTCTTAGCAACTTTAAGTCTATAGAAAAGTTTCTGAATAAGATTAAAGAACTTATTAATAACCTATCCTTCAACAAAGTCAAATTACCAGATTAAGTAATTATAGCCTATATCCTAAATAATTTAGACAAAAATTACAAAAGTTTTATTACCTTAATAACTCAGAGTCTTAGAACTAATAAAGACTCTTATAAATTAGATTCTCTATTCTCTAACCTTTTAGATAAGTTTAGAAGAAAAACTAATACTTCTTTAGTTAATTTTACTTCAAAGAAGAAATTCCAAAACCCAACTAAAATTTCTAAATCTCAACCAAAAACTAAGAAAACCTAGAAGAAACAGAAAAGACTTTTCTATAGTCACTATAAGAAAACCAGCCATACTAAAGAAAACTATTTTAAGCTTTATCCTGAAAAATCTCCTAATAAGGCAAACTCCAAAAAAGACTTTTCTTCTATAAAGAAGAAGAAAAAGATAAGAATTCCTCAGAAAAGGTTAATATTACCCTATTAGATTCTCCTATTATTAAAAAGATCTCTAAAAATCTAATACAACTCAATTCTTCTATTAAAAAAAAAGATAAAGAAAATAGTATTAAGTTTAAAAACATAACTATAACTCAACCTCTTTCAAACAAAAGTCTTCATACTAATATTACCTTAAGTTCTTTAATTTCTAAAAAGATTCAAGAAACCAGGAGTTTTAATAATAAAACTAAAACAATTTCTTTTTATATTAATACTAAAGCTACTATTCATATAGTTAAAGATCACACTCTTTTATTTAATAAAACAAGAGTTTCAAAACCTACTAAGTAGGGAAATACCAAAGAGATTATTTCAACTCTAAAAGGTAACTTGAAAATCACTCTTAATAAAGTTAAATATCTTTTAAGTAATATCTATTACGTACTACAGTTAAGTATTAATTTACTTAGTCAATCTAAACTTAACTCTATTAGAATTTCATCTATCTTCTTTAATAATAAACCTCTACTCTTTAATATCAAAAAAGATAAGTTATTACTTATTAGAACTAAGGTTAATAACCTTTATAAGTTCCGTATTCCTATTCATAGTAATAAAGACTTAGTTCTTACAACTATTAATAAAAGTATTATTAACTTGAAACTCTAGCATAACTATATAAGGTATACTAGTAACGTTATCAAGTTGATTAAGAATACTATTAATAATATTAGTTATCAATATAGTAAAAGTAATAAACTACCTACTTATAAAGCCTACCTTAAAAGTAAGTTCACTAATAAAGTAAATAAAAATTCAAATACTTTTAAGAAGTTTAAATATCTTAATTATATTAGTTCAGACTTATATAGACCTATTACTCTAAGAACTTATAATTACTATAAATACTTTATCTTATTCATAGATAAGTATAGTCGATTTATCTAGGGAAAGTTATTAAGAACTAAAAGTTCTAAAGAAATCACTTCAGCCTTTAAAGAGTTTATTAATACAACTAATAACAACAATAATAACAAGAGAATCAAAGAGGTTAATACCAATAGTAGCACTAAATTCTCAAATAATAGAATAAAAATCATTTATTTAAATAATAGTATTATTCATAACGTAAGACCACCATATACTCATAAACCAAACAGGTTAATTGAGAAAACTATCAGAACTATTATTAATAAAGCTAAAACCCTTCTCTATAACTCTAGCCTTCTACTTTATCNAAATCATTTATTTAAATAATAGTATTATTCATAACATAAAACTACTATATACCTATAAGCTAAATAGGTTAATTAAGAAAGCTATTAGAACTATTATTACTAAAGCTAGAACTTTTTTTTATAACTCTAGTCTTCTACTTTATCTTTAAGGTTTAGCTATTCTAGCTTCTATATATCTATATAATAGAATACTACATTCCTCTATTAAATTCAAGACTCCTTATAAATTAAAGAACAAAAGAAAACCTTTTATCTCTAATATAAAAATATAGGGAAGTCTCTATTACTATAAGATTAAGTATAAGTATTCAAAAAAGTTAAACCTTAAAACAAAGAAAAGTACTATAGTTACCTATAGTTTTAATACCTATTTAATTTAGGATTTTCAATCCCGAAATGTTATATAGTCTCGAGATATTATTATCTTAGAAAGCTAGTTTAATTCTTAACTTAAAAAAATTTTAACTTTTTTCAATAATACTATTCCTATAGAGTTTATAGCTATTCCTTCAGCTTCTATATTAACTAAGCCCAGTTAACTTAGTATAGAAAATAAGCCTAACTAACTTAATTCTGAGATTTTACTAAATCTAGTTAAGGTTAAGTCTAGTAGAATCCCTACTAAAGATACTAATTTACCTCTTCCTCCCGATAAAGTTATAAATAGTAATAACTTAGTTCCTTATCCTATTAAAGAACTAAGTAGTTATTCTATAACTTATCCCGATAGTTTTATAGAAAATAAGAATATTTCTATAAAGTCTACTATTTCTATAGAGATTCCTTATATAAGTTATAAATTAAGAAAAAACTATAAGAGTTATTTATTTGAAAAAAGTATATATCTTATAATTAAAAACTATCCTTTTTTAGTTCTTTATACTAACCTTAATTATTATAACTATAATAATAACTTATTTATAGATAAGAATAGAGAGTTTTATATTACTTCCTATATTCTATCTATTAATACTATTTTAAAACTAACTACTTTATCAAATACTATAAGTTCTCAAGATAATAGGAACTAGATTTAAGCTATAAATAAGGGAGTTAAATCTATTAAGTCTATAGAAGTATAGACTATAATACCTATACTTAGTATTTCTTCTATTAAAAATAATAATATTAATATACTAGGGAATAAATAGGTCTATAAAATTAAGCCTAATAACTAGGATCCTAAGAATCCTATATATAAGGTAAGATAGGTTATTTAAGGTTTTAACTAGTACTTCAGTATTAATTACTTAGAGACTTTTAATATGACCTATAAGCCTGAAAATTATAGATATTTACTTATTATATCTATTCACTATAACTAGATTTTAATTTAATATGATATTACTATAGCTTTTATTTATATTAAGGTTAACAAAAAGATTTATATTAGGTTACCTACTAGCTATATCTATATCAAAGATTCAAAGAGTTTAGTTTTTAATGAAAACTATAAGAATTAGCTTTTTGTTTGTTTATTTAATAAAGCTCTTTATAGGTTAAAATAAAGCCTTAGGTTATAGTATTAATACCTTGAATCGATTTTATATAAAATTAGTTTTAAAATCTCCCTTTATAATAAAGGAATCTTTATTCTTAATATTACTCTTAAGGGAAAGAAATACTTAGCTATTTTAGCTTATTACGTTAATGATATACTATTAGGAGCTAATAATTCTACGACTTTAGAGTATATTTATAAAAGCCTTAAAAAGGATATAAAGATTCAGGATCTAGGAGAACTAACTACTTTTTTAAGTAATGACTTAGTCATAGACTGAAAAAATCGAGTATTAGAAATAAATCAAGTTAAATATACTGGCTTGAAAGTTATAGATATTTACTTATTATATCTATTCACTATAACTGGATTTTCTTCAAATGCTTCAAAAGAACACTTTATTACCCTTAATAGGATATAGGGTTACTTGAAAAAGAACCCTAACTATAAGTTGATCTACAACTATAGTAATATTAATATCTTTAATTTATATAGGTTCACAGACTCAGATTAGGCAAGAGACCTAAATGATAGAAAATCTACTTTAGCTTATATATTTTGCCTTGATTTTCATAATATTATGAGTTATGGTTCTATGAAGTAAAAAACAGTAGCTTTATCTACTTGTGAAGCTAAATATATAGCTCTAGTAGAGGCTACTAAAGAACCTATTTATTTATATAACAATTACAGCTTTATTAATACTACTTTAGGATTCAAGGCTTTAAATAAGCCTATTATCTTTATAGATAATCAATCAGCTAAAAAGCTTACTGAAAACACTGAATTCTATAAAAAGGCTAAGCATATTAATATTCGTTATTATTTTATAAGAGATTTTATCAGAAATAAAAAGATAAATCTCTATTATATAAATACGAATAATAATATTACTGATTTTTTAACTAAGCCCTTAGGGCGAGTTAAATTTAATTATATTGTCGAGAGGATTTTAAAGAATAATTTTCAGAATATTCTTCCCTCTTATAAAGGGAATAAGTTAAATCAACTATTTTCTGAAGATTAATCTTTTCCTTCAAACTTCTTCGAAAGTTTTAGGTTTTTTAGATTTTTCTATTTTGATCTTTTCCTTCGAACTTCTTTGAAAGCTTTAGGTTTTTCAGATCATATTTTCTCTAGTTTCTTCCTATATAGTTTCTAGAGTTTTTATTATTTTTAACCTTTCTAAGCTATTAAAAGATAATATTTTTATATACCTTATGGGGGGATATTAGAGTTATAGCTAAGCTTATTACTCTATTTAGAGTTATAGCTAAAATCTATATTAACTCTATATTCTATCTCTCTATATAAAAGGTATTCAAAGGCTTGAGTAATCTCTAATACTCTTATAACCCTATATTTTCTATTTATTCTAGAAAACTAGTTTTTAGAGTTTAGGTTTTATAACCTATATTAATTAAACTCTAAATTAGTTAAACTTTAATATCAAAATATTTAATATTTAAGGTTTTAGTAGCCTATACGTCTCGGAGCTCTGAATATTCCGTATAATATAAGGTTAACTTTTCTAAAGATAAACTCTATTTTAGTTATATAGATAGTAAAGTTCCTTACCTCTATAGAATCCGAACTTCCTATTATTATTACTATTTCTACTAATACTAGTACTATTTTCAGATATTACTTTAAACTCCTTATTCTCCTATAGTTGATAGTTATATTATTCCCTAAGATTTTTACTAGTACTCAGTATTAGTTCAACATATACTATACTCTATCTTCTATTAATCTATAAAAACCCCCTTTTTTCTTTCTATATATAGTTTTACTTTCTTTCTTCTAGTTTTATATTACTCCTATCTTATACTTATTATAATACTACTATTCCGTTACCTTTTTACTTTCTTTCCCCTTTTCGCGTTTTATTTATTATTATATCAACTACTATTACTACTAGATCTAGCCTTCCTAATAGTAACTCTTCTTACTACTATACCCCATCTAAGCTTACTACTTATACTTATAATAGCTATATTATTAAAGGTAATTCTAATAACGAGGAGAACTAGCTTTTTAATATATTTATCTTTACCTATTTGAATTATTATTAAAAGTAAAATAGGAGTAGTATTATATATTCCTATATATTAAGTTATAGCTAATCCTACTACGAATACTTAAAGTCAAAAAACAAGTATGAGTAAAGCTTATACTTTTTTACTACTAGCCCTAAGCTATGTACTACTAGTTACTAAATTAATTATTTAATTATAATTAGTAAATATATTATCTCCCCTATTATTACTACTTCTAAGGTAAAAAGTAAAGTTATACTTTACTATACTACTATTCTCTTGCCTAAGCTTTCCGATATAGTCTAATACTATAATAACTACTTTTATTACACTTAATAGGTAACCCTTACCTATATTACTACTATACTTACTATTCTTTTTTCTTATACTAAGAATACTCTTACTTCTACCCTTATTTTTACCCCTAAATAGGTTATAATTAGTTTTAGTAGTATTATATAAATAATAGTAAGTTCTTCCCTTTCTCCTTCCTTACTTCTATTATATTAATCTCCTTATAATAAGGCGTTATAATTTACTCTAGTAGTTATACTATACTTTACTAAAATTATACCTATATTTTTAGCTTTACTAAAACTAGCTCGCCTATCTACCGCTACTATATAATTACTCCCTTTACTTAATACTAATAATACCTTACCTATAAATAAGTATTATTTGTTACTATTACTAATAACGAGGAAGAAAAAGAAGAAGATAATAATTAGGGAGAAGAGGAATTCTAGGGATACGAGGATAATACTAACCTTTTTACTTAATTTATTTACTTAATACTTTTAAGGTAAGTCTAGTAACTAGTTACGTATATTACCTACCGCTTATTATATTACTTATTTCGCGGTTTATATAGTTTTCTACTATTAATAAATTAAAATTAGGCTATTACTTTCTTAAATATCTCTATATTATAACTTGAATTATAAAATAGCTTTATTATTAGCGAGGCTTTCTAAGGGTTCCTATATTAAAGTATTATAGCTCTTCCATTTAACTAGTATATTATAGTAATATCTTCTTCGCCTTAGTATATTCTTCGCTACTAGTATCTCCTTAATATTATATCCTTCCTAGACTTTACTATCTTCTATAGTAGAGATTAGAATAGGATCGGGATATATATCTCTATGTTATTATAATAGTAACAGGCTATCTTCTACCTATTTAATAAAGTTAACATAAAATATTAGGTAGATATTTATAGGGATATCTAATATAATATTTAATAGGTTTAATATATTAATAATCTTATATTTAGAAAATACCTAGTTAAGTTTCTTATTTAGTTAATTTAGTTTAATATAGTTTAGTAATAGCTATACTTTATCCCTAACCTAAAACTTTTTAGTTACTTATTATATTCTATTTATACTTATCTCGTCGTATTATTATACACATACTATTACTATTTAAGCTATAGTAATACTATTTTTAAGGTAAAATAGGAAAACAAAAACTTATTTTAAACTAGAATATATAATTCACTCTATTATCTAGGAGTATAAAATAGGTGTAATATTAAACCTATTTAGAAATCTATTTAGGTTTACTCTAATTACTAAAGAATTTTTATTATTTAATACTAACTAGTAAATAGTAAAAAGAACTAGCTAGTTTAATTATAAGAAAATAATATATACTTATAAGAAAACCCAAATTTTAGGTATTACTCTCTCTATCCTACTATTGGTTTAGGGATAGAATAATATTGATAAAAGCTATTATACTCCTATTAACTAGTATAATATTATCTAGAAAATACTAACCTAGTCTAAATTATAATTAGTAATAATTAATATAGGGAAACTATAGAATTACTACTAAGTATCTTAGAATTTTTCTATATAAGTTTTAGGAGTTATAGATATTATAATTTCTAACTAGATATATTTTAATAATTAATTTATAATTACTATAAGAAATCTCAAGTCCCCTTCTATAGTAGATAGTAGTTCTAGTATAAAATTAATAGAGATTTATAACTAGAACTTATTAGGAATTAAGAAAAACTATAATAAACTTTAGTAGTACTACTATTTTATATATAAATACTAGTAGATATTATATACTTATATAAAACATTTAATATCCCTTAATATACTATCTTAATATTAATCCTATAAAAGTACTATAAATATTAAATTAATACTAGGATAGTTTAAGACTAGGGAATTATGAATTATTTAGAAAATTATAGTTATTAGTAGTTTATATTTATAGACCTAGATTTAGCTTTAATAGAATAGATTACTATTACTTCCTATTATATAATTAGCTACTTATATCTATATTAAGGTTTTTAGTAGGAATATCCTTGCTATTTAGTAGATAGTATTTAGGTAAACTTTATATACTAGTATTACTATAACTATTTAGTTCTATAGTAATATTAATATAGTATTCTAGAATATAGTATATCTATCTAGTAATTTACTTGTAGTATATTAATAGTTATCCCCTGTTTATATAGCCTACTCCTAACCCCCTTCTATCTATATATTATAAATTAGAAGTATTAAGGAAAGTTCCTCCTTATTCCTATAGTTAACTTAGAGAAGCTAGAAAATTCATATTATAGGTTTTAGCTCTATTATATCATTTTAGCCTTATTAAGAGAGAATATTAAAATACCTAGTGAAATAACCTAAGTAATATTTTAAAATAAAACTAAACTTTAATAAAATCTCTATTTACCTAACTTATTACTCTAAAATAAATCTTCAACTTATAAAATATTCTAAAGTTTTATAATTAGAAAGAATAATAAATAGCTTTACTATATTTTATAATTCTACTAACTATATTTTTAAGTATAATACTACTACTAGTAATTCTTTATTATAAATAGTATAGTTCTATTAAACTAGTATAATTCTAACTAAAAAATAAATAACTAGTTAAAGTATACTATTTTTATTTTTTTATAAGAAATAACTATTTAGTATTACTCTTAAGTAATCTATTTCTATTACTATATATTACTTTAGATCCTATTAAGCTATAACTAGTTCTAAGATAAATATAAACTTAAGCTCTTTAAATACTTATTAGTATATAGTATCCTAGTAAAATAATACCCCTTTCTATATTAGCTATATAAAAAGCTTTATTAAACTAGAAAAATAGTTAACTAAGTAATAGAAATTCGCGAATCTAAGGAAAATTCTAGATATTATAGATATTTTTAAGAACTTCTTATTCCTAGATAATATTAACTTTCTTAAAGTTATAATAGATACTTTTTCCCGCCTTAATGATAAAACCTAGATACTTTATCTATTTTACTAAGAATATATATTTCTCTAGATCTAAATATAAACTAACCCTTTATAATTATTTAAAACCTAATTTAACTATATTTTTATAGTTATACTTTAACCTATAACTATTAATAAAGATCTTATCTAAATAAACTATAACGAAATTATTAAGAATACCTTAGAATAT
>RYZW01001832.1:0-16867 GCA_004367215.1 Colletotrichum trifolii | reverse complement strand
AGTAGTTAGTAGGGGGGTAAGAGGGCTGAAGTTGTATTTTAGGGGGTAATATGTCTACTAATAGTCGTAGTAGAGAGCGAGCTATTAGCCTTTCCTAATATATATAGTAATAATTTAACTATTAATTTATTTATTTATTTATCTTTTCCTATAAGTTATAAGTCTAACTTTTCTTAACCGAAAGATTCTATATTTTATTTCTTAAAATATTACTTGTTTTATTATTATATAGAAATCGAATACTATTATAAAGTATATAGAAGTCTCTATTGTTTTACTACTTTTATAAAAGCTGAATACGTTACTAAAATTACTTTATTCCTACAAAACGCCAACCTTATTTGATATGGTATTTTAATATTTAAATTTCTGATTTTTCTATCTATTTTAGCTCTTTTTAATTTTCTAGATATTCAAAATCTATTCTCTCTTACGTACTTCTTCGAATTACTTTAAAGTTTTATTCCTCTCTAGTTTTGAATTATTTAAATTGCAAAAAGATTAATATATATAGAAAATTAATTACTTTTATCGTGAGTTTTACTTCGATTCCTAATAAATTCTATAATGAAGGAAAAGTTGAACTTGTCTGAAAAAGAAAAGGAAAATACTGGATTTTGATCCCTGATCTTTAGATTTATTCTTTGAATTATATCTTTATCTCAAATAGAAACAAAAGACTTTAACTTTTAAGTTCTATTTCTCTACAAAATATAGCACTTCTCTATATTATATACTATAAGACCTTTATATAGTCTTCTTAGAAAACCTTCATAGTATATTCATTTTAATAGTTTATTGTACTTGAATAAAATAAGTGATTCTAGAAAGATTACTATTTCTAAATGAATTAGAAATAGTAATTTTAAAGTCTAGTCTAATGTTTTTCAAGTTCTACGTTTAAGCAAAGATATTTTTCTAAATATTATTCAATCTATTATTTCTAAAACTAAAGATACAAATAAAAATGCTTGAAATTATATATGATTATATTATAAATATGGCCCTTTTTAAACGATTAAGAATAATATGAATATCTTTCAAATATTTCAATATTATTAAGAACCCTTTAAGCCCTTAAGACTTACTAATAAACTCTTCACCTGAAGGAAATTTGTAATATTACTTTCAGTATGTTTAGTAGTATAGAAGAACTTCTAAATAAAAGTAAGTAGTAAACTAGTAATCTATCTTATAATGATTTATAATTACTTAAATAAAAGATTATAATATATATCTTAAATAGTTTTTATTCTAATTATAAAGGTTTTACTATCTTTATAATTTAGAATCTTAAATCTAATGAAGAAGGTAATATGTCAAATTCTTTATTTTCTAATTTATTAGATAGAATCAAAGAAAGAAATAACTTTTTAGTTAATTATACTAAAAGTATCTAGAAAAGGAGGAATTTGAAAATTACTAAAACATCCTTTACGAACAGAAACAAGTGCTTTATAGAAATTATAAACAAAATAATCATACTAAAAAGAACTATTTATCTTGTTATCTAAAGAAAACCATACATTAATGAGATAATATCCTAGAAAATAGTAATAATAAAGATAAGGAGAAATCTGAAATAAAGAATTTAAAGTCTATTAATATTACTTTAACTAGAAGTAAAGAAATTAACGAAATATAAATTAAGTTTTTAGAGAGTAAAGAAAATCCCAAGTCTAAAGAATCTATGTCAAAGATTATAAGTCTTGATAGATTTTCTAAAAGAAATAGCATCTTCAAGAACATAAGAAATATCCAGGAACTCTATATAAAAAAGAAGAATAATAATAATTGAACTCTAGGTCTTTTAATAAAATATTAGATTACTAGACATTCTACAAATATAATAAAAAAGGAAAATGATATAAATATTTATTTTTATCTGAAGATAACTATTACTATTTATATAGTTAACAATAAATCGATCGTACTTAATATGAATCTATTTCAAAAATAGATTGAATAGCAAAATACTATATATTTTATGATTAGAATAATAAGAGATTTAAAGTTATCTCTAAAATATTAGACTTTTATGTTCGAAGAAATTTATTATATTTTTAAACTTAATACTGAGCTTATTACCTTAAAATCAGCCTAATACTATAACAACTATATTAGTATTCTAGGAAAAGCCTATACTATATAATATAGAAAGGAATTCTACTTTCATAGTAAGATTTAAGAAAAGTAATTTATATAAATGTAATATTCCTATTTTATAAAGGGATATTATTGTTTCTATTATCATGTTATAAGATGTTTAGCTTTCTTTACTATTTCAGACTATCCTAGTTTAAATAGGTATATAGAATTATATAGAAAGGCTAATAGAATAATCAAGCTTCTTATATTTAATTGGTAAATAAAATAGAAAGACCTACTACTTTTAGTTGAGTATTTAAATCTTCTGAATGAATACTGGATTCTACTTATAGTAAAAGAAATAGAATAAATAAAATCTATAAATGATTAGAAACTAATACTTCTATCAACCATTAACATTAAAGGTATTAGAATTCTAGGTAGTAGATAGGTTTAGAAATTGAAGATAAATAATATAAATAAAGAAGCTATATATTAGGCTAGATAGATAACTTAAAACTAATTAATATTTAGGTATTAAATACTTAGAGATCTTTAATACTATTTATAGACCTAGCAATTAGAAAGATATATTACGATTTTCTACTGATTTAGGATAGATTGTAAGATAATACAACGTTATTATACTACTTATTTATATCAATATTAATAAACCTATATATATTTATCTACTAATTGGAATTTGTTCAGCATAAAGAAAGTTTCTTTAGAATTTTATCTTCTTATAAATATAAATTCTTGAAAACAGTAAAACTATGTGGTTATTTATTTATTAGATAACATATTATATAAACTAAAGTAGAATCTTTCATTTTAGTATAATGATCTGAGAGAAATGTTTTATTTGAGAGGATTTATTATGTCTCCTTATAGTAAAAGAGTTTTTATTGTAAAGAAAAACCCTTATATAGCTACTTTAGCTTACTATATAGATAATATATTACTAGGTATTAATAATTAGAAAGTAGCTAATGATGTATATAAATCTTCGAAGGAGAAATGAAAACTTCAGCCTTTAAAGGAGCTTTCTACTTTTCTAAATTAGAATTTGTCTATACATCAAAACAAATAGTTACTATTAATTAAAAGAAGTATACTTGAAGAAGTATTAAGAAATATAAGAAATAAATCATCTATACATTTAAATTTTCTATATATCATAATTTCAAAATACTCAAGAATACAGAAAAAGCTTCAAAACCTAATACTGCAAAGCTTTAATAAGAAATAGGGGCATTATAATATTGAATTCAAAGAATAAGGCTTAATATCACTTTTATACTGATAATCTATCCTAGACCTTTTTATAATTTAAATAAGGATTATTCTTTAACCTTGAACTATATACAAGATTATTTAATCAATAATAAGGATTATAAATATATTTATAACTATCAAAATATATCTTCTAATAAGAATATTATAAGATTTACTAATTTAGATTAAGTACGAAATCTAAATAAAAGGAAAATCTACTTCTTCTTCTGTTTTCTATTGAAAAGAAATAATACTAATATTATACATTATTCTAGTATAATATAAAAATAGTAAAATTATCTATTTACAAAACTCAATATATAGTTCTATTACATATTTATAAAGAAACAACTTACTTATATTATGTTTATAATTATATTATTATTGAAACAAAATTATCTAAGATTAAAAAACCTAAAGCCTTTATATATAATTCAATAGTAAAAGAACTTGTTTAAAGTCTAAGATGTTATAAAAAAGTAAGATATGTATATATCGAATATTACTTAATAAGAAACCTTTACTGGAAATAAAAGTATTTATATATATTTTATAAATATAGAAGATGATATAGTATATATTTTCATTGAGCCTTTAAACTCTATAAAACTAAAATAAACTTTATCTAAATTTCAAGATATAATATCATAAAAATCTTTCTCTTTTATTTTTAAAAAGTTCTATACTTTATAACTCTATATTTTTCTCTCTTGACCTTTTATGAAGTTTCATAAGTATCTGTATAAGTAAGCTATATATTAGTAAACTATACTTTTTAGGGAGATATTGAATTTACTCTAAATTTAGGACTATTCTGTTTCTAGTATTTTAATAGGAATAATCAAAGGTTGTACAATATCTTTACATGTATAAATTATATAAAAGTCACTCAATAAATATATATTTGTTTTACTGTTTTACCCCTAGTAACTCTTAAATAAATAAGATATATATAACTACAAAAGTCTTATTCTTTTATAAAATATTAGAAGTAGTTTAAAGTATATATACTATAGTTATAGTACCTCATATACTATAGCTATAGTAGTCTCTATATTATAGCTATACTACGATATATACTTCGTTTTGGCTTCTATATTATAATTATAGTATACTATAATTATAGCTATAAATGACTTATATACTATACTAGAGCATATATAATATACTCTTAGTATCCTATATACTATAGCTCAAGTAGCCTATATACTATAGCTATAGCTAGAACTCTAGTAGTATTAAAGCTATAACTAGAACTCCGAAATAAACCTTCTATATAAAAACCTTAATATCTCTATAAATAATTGTTAAAAGTAGTTAATTATACGATTAATCAAATAACTATTTCTCTTTCTATTTGATTATTACTATTGAAAATATTTTAATAAAGTCTCTTAATTAAGAAAACTACTTTTATCATATTATACTTCTCCTGATTTCACAATTATCTATAGTAATAACTTAACTATTGAATTACTTACTTATATAAGAAATGATTTGCTCTTTTATTTGCTTATTCTTTTTTAGAAGTATTTTACTATTCTTCAATAAAGGCATATCAATTAGCTTTACTATACTTATAAGTCTTATGAGACATTCTTACAATCTTCTACTATAACAAGATAAAAGTCTTCGTTATTTTGAATAATATTATTATATATTAAAACTATTGATTTCAGGCTAGATTGAAGAATTTCACTTTAGTATGTAAAAAGAATAAATAAGATTTTAAATTTCTAATATTACCTTTAGAGTTCTTTATATCTTTATTAATTTATATCTAAAGTATAGCTAGTATTCTTTACTAGTTTCAAATGTAAGATCTATAAATAGACTTATTATAACTATTAAATATTCAAAAGGCTTTTATTTGTAAGTCTCAAAGATTCCTAATCTTATTTAATAAATTTAAATAATAATATTACATTATATTTTCTTCCCACTTAACATAGTAGTTTAACGTCTAGCTAGCTTTTACCGTTTTATAGTAAGAGTAATAGGTTCGAATCCTATAGTAGGTAAGTATAACTAGTAGACACGTATATAATTTCTAATTATATTAACTATATAGTAACTACTAGTAGCTATCGGCTCTTACTACTTACTATTAATAAACAGTTATTAATAATGGCTAGTAATAGGCACTACTAGCTAGCTAGTATCTAGTATTACGTAATTATAATCCTATAATAAATAACTATAATAGAGATACGTTTATACTATACTTTCCTTCCTTTTATAGATATATATACTTTCTATATTTGTTAGCCATTATATTAACTAACTATATCTTACTACTTAAGGCTTTTTCTATTTAATAGTTCCTCAGAACTAGTAGTATCTAGTAAGTATATAAAATAAGACCTAACTATTAAGTATAGCTTTCTTTATAGGGTTCCCGAGAAGTATATAACTTCAAATAGATTAAAGACTTTTAATATGACCATATATTATATTTTCTAATTTTAATATATCTAAAATAATATGAAAATACCTTCTCTTTCTAATTTATAAGAGACTCAAAAGAAATAGATTTACTTTTAAGTATTATTAAAATAAGTATTAGCTACTTAGGCTAGAATAATTAATATAAATAAACAAAATGACTTCTTTTAAACCTAGTTTCATAGTAATAGAAGAATAGAGGGGAAGGTCTAGGAAGATAATTTAAGTAAAGAGACTATATTTATGAATGTTTAATATAAAACATACTTTAATTATAAATGTAATATCCTGAAATCTAAAATGTAGAGTAATATATTGATTATAAATATTTTACTAATATTCAGAAAGCAAAGATTATAGATATAAATCTATAGCTTATATATATATATATATATTACTTATATAACGAAAAAGACCTCAAGCCTAGGCTTGTTATGATATCTTCAAAATACTTCTTATTTGTTCTATATATAAGTATAATAACTACTCTCTAGTAAAACCATGCTAAGAGTAAATAAGTCGAAAATATTATATTTAATAACATTAGAGTAAAAGTATTAGAAAGTTGTTATTTACTATCTCTATTCTTAAGTATCGACGAAGTGTTTCAATGAATATTGATAATCTCGAAGGCTAATTATTATTTCTTGTTAATAGTATAAAGGATGGTAGAATAAATACTTATGTATATTATTAGTTACCAGAAATACTTTTCAGGTAGAGTTCTATCTTAAAAAAGTAGCCATTCTATCTTTAAAAAGGTTAAAAAAAGGAAATTTAGTAATTAACAGTAAGACTAGAGATATAAGGAAGAAGTAAAAGATTATTGAAATAAGGAAAAGGAATAAATGATTTGTATTACCTCAATATAATAGACATTATTATCTTATGAAGAATTGTAATAGTTTTATCTTTTAGGCTTCTTTTTATGGAATAATAAGAAGAAGTATTTCTTTATATACTAGTTAATATCTATAACTATAGTCTATAGTATGTATATAGTATTTATTATTACCTCTCATTATTACTAGTAGTATATCTGGATAGTCTAATTAAATAAATTAGATAAATAATAATATAAATTTTAATTTCAATTCTAATTAACTAGATTATATTACGTTTTATTTTATATTATATATATAATTATTAAATCTATAAATAAATAATATTCAAAGCTATTTGAATTATAAATAAGAAATAGTAGTTTAAAGGATAAATTAGAATTAATCCGAAAGATATTATAATAAGTTTAAGCCTAAGGTTTTTTGATTATATAAGTAATATATATATATATAGTAGGGGGACATTAAAAACGGTCGACGACGAAATCCTCACCTAAAATCTACTAATCTTAATCTTTTAAAATATAAGTATTTGAGGTACTATAAGACTAAGAGCTACTGGATTTTGAATATAGCTAAATAAATAGTAATATATATATATATCTAAATACCATGAGAACTTAAGTATATATAATAATGCTAGAAGATCTTAAAGTTAACCTTTAGAGTTTTAGATTAGATTTTACCTACTAAATACCCTGTAATATACCCTATAATATACCCTAAAACTAAACTTTCAAAACTAGTAAATTCTTAACTTTAAATATTTCGTTATATAAAGGTCCATATATTCTATACTAAATATATATTAAACTGACTTATATAATAAGTCTAAGTATAGATCTTTGGAAACTTAGATTTATAACTTCCCTTTTTATTTGCGAAATAAAAANAGTCTAAGTATAGATCTTTGGAAACTTAGATTTATAACTTCCCTTTTTATTTGCGAAATAAAAATTGAGTTTCTGGCGACTTTTGGTATAAAGTTCGTGTTTTTTAGGCATTAACCGTTTTTAATATTCCCTTACTATACATAAGCTGTAGATTTAGGTTTATAGTTATTACTAACGCTATACTATATAGTATATACTACCGCGTATAGCACATACGCCTCCGCACATATATAGTATATATAACTATATACTTCTACGTATATCTAGTATATATAGCCGTATACTTTCTATACTTTACTAGTAATACTTATTATTAGTTATAGCTAAGTATTATAGTAGTTAATAAGTAACTATTATAGTATAAATCTCGAGTTTTATATAGTTATATATATAATTATATAATATAGTAATAATAATAATAAGTACTAGAACTTTTTTATACTTATATAATAAGATTATATATAGTATACGATGATCCCTACTAGATAAACTAATACTAATTACTAGTTAACCTATCTATTATAACTATACTATAGATTAATAAGGCTTTTTATATTAGAAGAAATAATTATGAACTTTTCATTTGAGATTTATATAAGATAAAGGATTGTAAGTATTAATTTACATACTTTAGAGATATTTCCTTTTATTCAAATCTTTTATTAAGAACTTCTAAAATATATACTAATTTCTTTCTTAAAGTTATTAGTAAAGAATTAACTACATATTTTTAAGATAACTTAGTTAATGGTATGCTATAAATACTAAACGAATAAGTTGAAATAATACTTTTTAAGACTAACTAGAAAGTATTTAATAAATATAATAACCTTTTTAGAATATTACTAGACCCTTATAATATATAGGATTCATAGTATTTTATACTTCTTATACTTAAGAGATTTATATGGTATCTCGAAACCCCTATTTCTTTTTAAAAACCTTCCCCTTTTTCAAGACTTTTTATTTCTTTTATTAATATATCTAAATTATACTTTCTATCAAATGCTAGATTAAGTTTTAATATAGTAATAGTTTAGGAAATTTTAAATAATAACTACTTAGTCCTAGAGAAACTCAGTTTATATATCAATATAGATCTTCTTGGAAAATCCTTTAAAGTTGATTATAGTAGCTTTATAGAAGTAAATATTGAAGATATCGTTATTTATATAGTATTCTATATTTACAAGTATAATTTCTTAAACATCTATAGCTATAAGCGTTTTAACCATGTTAAAATAGATTTTACTAAGTAGTTTATAGAAACATAGTAATTTATTAGTAAGTATATCATCTACTATCTTTAAGAATACTTTATTAACTATAGAGTTAAAGTTAATAGAAAAAGAGAGAAAGTCTATACTCTATTATACTAATTTACTTAATATGAAATCTTTGAATATTAGATTCTTATAAAGTTTAATAATATAAAGAAATATATCTCAGGTTCTAAATCTAATTTTAAATAGTACTTTAAATAGGTTAATGATTTCTTTGAAATAAGTAAAGAGCTAGAATTACCCCTTTATATTACTAAACCTAAGGTTAAAATAGTAATACTTATAGCTAAGGTTTAGTTAATATCTAAAATTTAGTATAAGATATTTAGTTTCTATTAGTACTTACATATAGTATATAACTTTTACTATTACTAGTAAGAGTACTAATCGCTAAATCATATAAAACAGAATTTTATTACTAATAAGAGATATATTAAGATAACAATAATCTATAGTACTTTTAGTAACTTAAATATCACCTCTATTTGTCCTCTTTTCTTCTATTTAAAACTTATTTACCAAGTATATTATAGATTTTATAAAATTACATAATAAAATTATAAAGTATAATAGAAACCTCTATGACATTCTCGAGACTAAAATCTATATCTTTTATAATTATTACTTTAAGTTTAATATTTTATATTATATATAAGTAGGAACTTTCTTAATTATACTAAAAGATTAAGCATTCGACTTTTACTTTAAATATTCTATATATCCTAGGTTAAACCTATAGATTAATTAGATAGCTATATATATTTAGAAGTATTTTGAAAATAATAAGATTTATTAGATTTATTTCTCTAATTAGTAAAATACTATTTTGAGAAGTATAATAGTTAAGAACTTTAATTAGAATAAAAAGGAAATACTTAAGATATTTACTATAAAATTTACGAATTCCTAGAAGATATTTAAGGTTAACTAGTATATTAATAAGGCTTTCTATAACTAGTTTATAAGTATATATTATAGTATACTAGAATACTAGTTAGTATTTTTAGCTTTATACTAATTTCCTAGAATCTCTATAACTAGTTATATTTAGTTATAAGTAATACTATAGTATTCTAAAAGTCATAATATTTTTAGAATAATAAAGATAATAGTAATATATTTAAGGAATAGTTTTGCATTAACTATATATATAATATACTTCGTAGTAATACTTAAGGTTATAATTACACTTATAGCTACTCCTAAATACTACGGAATAGGTATTACTTGCCCCTAACTTCTATATATATATATATATATAAAATAGTAAAAAGTATTATATATATAGTAAAATAAGTAATTGGTCTATAAAATATATTTTTAAGGAATAGTATACTTTATATAATAAATATAAGTTAACTAGTAATCTAAAAGTATAATTTATAGTAATATACTAGGTTTTCCTCATTAAATATAAAAGTATGAATAGTTTTAGTAATGATTTCCAAGTACCCTTAAGAGATAATAAATATAAAAAACCTATTACTCAATACTAGATATAGTATAACTTTAAAAACAATACTTTTATTACTACCCTTAAGACTTTCTTATATTAGTTTTTAGCGAGTGCTTTACTACTTAAGATAGAGGTAAAACGACCAGAACTTTCTAAGATTAAATAGTACTATATACTTTTATTAAAATAAATACTTTTAATAGTAAGATGACTAAGAATATAGATATAATTCTTATATATATTTTTACGCTTAAGGGTTATTACTTAACTACTATCTTTTCAGGGATTTTACCTCATTTAAAGATTACTAATTTCTTAACTATTAAGTATTCCTAGTTTATAGCTTTTAAGTAAATAGTTAGCCCTCTTCTAATTTTCATACTTCTATAAAGTAAACTAGTTACAATTTACTTTAGTAATACTATTTTAATTATAATATTTAGAATAGTTAATATTCTTATACTACCTAGTATTATGGTACTTGATATAGTATTATATAATACCTTTTTCTTATTCTATTTCATACATATAGATTAATTTAGTATTATGCTTAATAATATATATAACTAGTTTTACTAAGGTAAAAGAATCATATTTCTTCTTTGAAAATAGGGATATCTATAAATACTCTTTAATAGAGAGAAAATACTTATTTCTATATATTCTATAATATTTGAAATATAGAGACTCTACTACTATTTTAGATACTTAGCTATAATATATTTCTATAATATCCTTACTAAAATAGGATATCTAATTGAATATTCCATTTTCGAGGGTCTTAAGTAGTATTACTACTAGTACTAGATATATAGCATTACTTCCTCTTATTTTTACTTTACTATTTAAGATAATATTAAGTTTAACTTTAAGGTTATTATTAATATAGTTTACTTTAATAGCTAACCTGTATTCTTTGTTATTAATACTACTATAGTATTTAATACTACTTACTTTTTACTAAATATCTTAGTAAGGATAATATAAAAAGCTTTTAAAATATACTAGATGAACTCTTATTAGGGCTTTCTAAACTTTATTATTACTAATATAAGAATAATATTTTGATCTAAAAAGTTTAGATGAGAAGTAAAAGCTATAAGATTAATAGTTTAGATAGTACTAATTAAAGTATATAATAGTATTAGTAAAGTTGAAAATTACTATATTTTCTTCTACTAAATATACAAGATTTATTATAATAAAGTTTATATAGTAACTTAAGAAGTATCTTTCTAGGTAACATATAAAATAATTTATAATACTACTCGCTTAAATAGTTTTGTATTTATATTACTTATTTTTAGTTCATACTTGCGTTTTATAGAGGATTCTACTTTTTCCCTAGATATTATTGCTTAGGCTTATATTATATAGAAAATAATAGAAGAAGTCTACTATATATATACTAAATATACTATTAATACTACTTTAGTAATATATGATAGCCCCGATATTCTATATATAATAGCTTTCCTATTTGAGTCTTTTATATATATATAATAAGAGAAATAAGATTAGTAAAGTTTATTTGACTTTATTACTACTTATAGTAAGATATATATTCTTAAAGTAGTTTTAAATTCTTAAGAACTTCGAATAATAACTATAAAACTAAATTCCAAATATAATTAACTATTCTTACTAAGATAAATACTATTAATAGTAATATTAATAAGTATATAGCTAATAAAATATTATTTTAATTGATTTCTCAATATTACTACTAGAAGTTTAAGATTATATAGAAATATATATTCTTATAGTAATACCCTAATTCTATCTATAATTATCCTTATAAAGCTCTAGAATACATAATAGATACTATAAGATAATATTACTGTATATAATAGTAATTCTACTACTATTAGTAACAATAATTCCCTCTTTCCCTATATGATTAGCAATATCCTTGATATATTACTAGTAATAGTTATATCTCAAAAGCTTATAGTAATTACTATTCTAGTTTAAATATTTACATATAAGCTTTATTCTATAGTATGCTTTAAAGCTAAAGAATAGATAGAAATAGCTTTCTCCCTTATTTTCTATTACCATAATATAATTATAATATTAGGTCTACTATTCAAGGAATTGATTAAAAGAAATATTAGGAATATTATTACTAGCAGTATTATTAAGATTATTTAGCATAACTTTATCTTCTATAAAAGTTATAAGTATTTCAAGTAATATATTATTAAGAAGATTAAGAATAAAGATATAAATAGAATATATAAGAAATTATGCTTTATAATTTAGGGTTTTAGTGATAATAGTAAATTTGAAGAATTAATATTATTCTTATTACTTTAATTTAATAGTTAATAATAAATTTTAGTTATAGTCCTAGCTTTTTTCTAGTATGAGGGTATGATGATAAAGTTTGAAAATATTACTCAAACCTATACCTTAGCTAAAATAGAACTTATAAGGTATATTATAACTAACTTATTTTTTATTTTAAAAGGTAGTATTTTCTAGGATCTATAATGATTATTGTTAAGTTATTATATAGCTTTATTAAAGTTAGTATTGATTAGTAAGTAATTTATTCTAAGTATTATAAAAAGTAGTTATAAATAGAAATATTAATATATAACTTATATTTCCTTATCTTAGACCTTACTAATAAAGGTTTTGGCTTTATAAGTATATAAATAGATAATACTTTCAACTTCTCTAATACTACCTTCTTATATTATAGAAATAAGGAACTTTAAAAAGTTTTATTCAAAGTAAAGCCTAAGACTATTTTTATAGAAGCTACTTTTCTCGTATTTAATAGAAATATCTTAAACTTTAATAGTAATACTTTTTACTTATACTAAGAATACTAAAGGTAAAAAACTAGTATTCCTCGATATATATATTATATTTAAGGTATTTAAGAAAATATGTGTTAAATAATAGATATATCAAGTATACCTCGCTTTAATATACTTACTTGAAATTTTATTTAATTTCTTATATATTATATAAGAATAGTAATTTTCTACTAATAATACTATTATCTTTCATAAGTATTTTAAGTACTAAATTAAGTATTACAATGATAGCCTTAACTTTATACTACTTAACTTCTCTAAAATATATATTTATACTTATATTAATAGCTCTTTTACTAATAATACTAATATCGTATCTGAACTAGGATTTAGAATAATCCTAAGCTAAGAAAAAGTAACTAGTAATAGCTAAATTAACTTCTATAGTAATTTTATATATTATTCTTCTACTAAAAGTAAAAGAGTTATTAGGAATATATTTATTTTAGAGATTTATACTATAATAGTTAGTATAGACTTTATTTAAATTATAGCTATATTATTTAAGAAGGTTTTTAAGTATTAAAATGTCCCCTAAATCCTAACTATTATATATATTAATCTATACTTATTTTATAAGTATTTTATAGAACTAAGTACTACTTAAGGTTTAATAATTAATATTATAGTATTAAAGTAATTATATTAGTATTATAAGTTTTATAAAATACAGTAGATTAATAGTGATATTAGTATTACTAATATATTTATAATAAATACCCTAAACTATATTTTTGAGAGATTTATTAATTTAGATTATGTAACTATCTAAATAGAGGGATAGGTTACTTAAACGGAATAGATAAAAAAGTATTTAGGTATTATTAGGTAAAAGGATAAAAGGATCGTTTTAATACTATTATATACTTATATTTAACGTTGTTTTAATAGTATATTTAGTATATATTAATAGTATTTTTAGTATTACCTTTTTATATATAAATAGATAAGTATAAGGTATATAGTAAAAGAAAAAGTTGCTAGTATTAGTAATACTATACTATATAGTACACACTACTACGTATAGTATATATACTTTTATATATATAGTATATATAACTATATACTTTCTATACTTTACTAGTCATACTTATTATTAGGTATAACCGAGTACTATAGTACTTAATAAATAACTACTATACTATAGATCTAGAGCTTTATATAGCTATACGTATAGCTATATAATATAGTAATAATAATAACGAATACTAGACCTTTTTTATACTTATACGACGAGATTACATATAGTATGCGATTATTCTTACTAGATAAACTAGTAATAGTACTTGTTTTGCGAATAGTAGTAGGAAATATATAAGATATATATTACTCTACTTTTAAGATTCTAAAGGACTACTTTTATAATTAAGGTATCTTTCATACTATAGATCTATAAATATAGTACTATTTATCTTATATATCTTTCTAGATTTCTTTCCCTATCTATCCATTATCACAGTATTAGGTTTAAATCAAGTTATCCTATGTATTTATTTTCGTTATTCTATTTTAAATAAGTCCTAATTATTTTCATAATACTTAGAAGTAGATTTATCTTTTTTAGTTCTTTATGAATTAAAATAAAGAGTTTTGTTTTGTTATTTTCAATAGATTAAGGTTGGAAAATAAAATGTAATACTATTATTCTAATCTGTTAGATAATACTAAGAAGTTTAAGATCTATGGATAAAGTTTTCTTGAGTATAAGATACTTATACTAGGTTTATTTGTAAATTCAATGCTAATAAGAAGTAAAGAATAATAGTTATATTTTCAATGTAGATTAGTAGGAAAGTAAAAGATTTTAAAAGTAATATAGGAGATCTAAAGACTTATATATCCCTTTTATGAAATAGAGTTGAGTTTCAAAGTTTAGCTTAAAATAAGTATTTTAATTTACAATGATGTATTTAGAAATAAAGAGGAATCTTATTTGATTATAATAAAAATATTTGAAGAAGTCTTATAAGACTAATAAGCCCAGTAAAGCTAACTTACTAGTTGTTATCAAGAAATAGTAAGATAACTTAGAAAAGAGTAAGTTAAGAAGCAAATAAGTTATTTTTAAATAAAAGAAGTATTTAAGAAGAGATAATAAGATATATGATTATTATATTATAAACTATACTTAAAATAGTTTACAGATGAAGGTATAATAATAGAAGGCTTAGCCTTCGAGAAAGGTGGTATAAGAAATGAATAACTAGATTTACAGACTTGATCCTATATATAAATATATTAAGTATTTTAAGAAGTTTAGAAAAAGGAATACTAAGAAGATAGGTTTTAATTAAAGACGTTACTTTTAAATATATTACTCAAAAGGATTTACTCTATTATAATATATTAATATCTAAAACATAGTAATAAATATGATAATAGTAATAATAACTACTAAACAATTGATTTATCATAAGTGGAAGGCCTTGAACCTTTTTAAGCTAATAATGATAGAACTTGTATTTGAGAAATTAGTTTTGAAGAAATTTTAACATTACATAATAATTGTTCTTAGTAAATCTAGGGAAATTTCTTTATCTAACTAAAAAGAGGATTATAATATCTGGATACTTCTTATATAAGTTTCTTATAATTGATTTGATTGTTTCATAGCTATGAGAGAACTTATATTTTCAGAACTAACTACTATTTAGTTAATAATAGAAATGGTTCTTTAGTTTAAGAATACTTCTAACTTTATAAGAAATAATATTTCTAGTTTCTTAGATAATCATAAAGGTATATTGAAAATCTCTAGTATATTAAAATATAAGACAATTACTAAAGTCTTTTTATTGTCATATATACTATAGATATACTATCCAAATTATAGTAGCTAGTAAGTAAACCTAGAAAGATATTAGAAATACTTCTATAAGAACCTATACTATTTCTAGTTTTATAGCTAATGATTACTTATATAAAGAACTTTAAATTATAAATTATAATGTTATTTGAATTTCTAATACCTTTCCTAATATAATTAGTTATTTAAGTATTATCTAGAATTCCTAAGAAAGAATAGATGTTTATAGAGATAATATTTCATTTAATACTATTTCTACTTATATTTTCCCATATTAGGTTTAGTCCTTAGTTCTTAAAAGGAATTACTAGGTGTTGTTATTATAAGATTTCTTAATTAGTTAATATACTTTAGATTTCTTTTCAATATCTACTAGCTTAATAAGGTAGATACTAGACTATTTTCGAATGATTAACTAGTAAACTAACTCTTATAATGTTAATAATTATATTTTCAAGTTTAAGTATTTAATTAGAATTTATAAAAGTAATATAAAAGACTTAGATTTTGATTAATACGTTTAGTAGAAATAATAAGTAGCTCTTATCTTAGTGTAAAGATCTAAATCCTAATCAATTAATATTTACTAAAATAAAGACTAGTTTATATAAGCTTATAAAAGACTTTCAAGAAATCTAAAAACTAGTAGTTAAGCTATATATTTTAGATATAAGTATAATAGTAGTTATGAAGTTTCTATTATAGATTTATTAATTTAATGTAGTATTAGGTATAAAGAATAGTAGTTTCAAGAAAGGGATAGTAAGTTTTGAAATCAAAATTATTGAAAGGTAGGTAGGTATATAGCCTATATCTAGGAAAGTAATACCTTATATTAAAGGTACATTTACTAGATATACTCAAGGGAAGAGGAAATAGAATAAAAGAGTGAATAGTAGTTATATTTAGTAAACGAATGTTGTTATTGGTTGATCTAAATACATG
>RYZW01001831.1:0-15388 GCA_004367215.1 Colletotrichum trifolii | reverse complement strand
CGAGGTCTATTATAATTATATAGTATTACTAGATAGTAGTATAATAGTCTATTTAACTAATATTATAGCTAATAGTAACTATCTAAATTTAATAAGAGAGAGCTAGATAGAAGTAGTTTAGCTTAATATCCCCTATTTAGTTATACCCCCTATTTATTTTATAGCTAATTTAAACTTAATAAAGAACTTAGTAAATATCTATTTAGGTTTCTAGTAGAAGTAGCGAATCTTCTTAAGGGCCTAAGTACTATAATAGGAGTTCTTATAATACTTAGTAAAATACTAGAGAAATATATTAATATCTTAATTATACTATAGTTTTTATATAATATAAAAGTTACTAACTTATATCTAAACTTTAAATAATAAACTAATCTATAAGTATTACTAGAAATCCTCAGGTCCCCTAATAAAAACTTAATNTAAGCTAGTTTATAAGTATTACTAGAAATCCTCAGGTCCCCTAATAAAAACCTAATTAATTTCTAACTTATACTATATAATTATTTACTATATAGGAAAATAGAGGGTATTATTATTAAAAGGGGTACTAATAGGGAGTAGCTTCTACTTTAGATTAGGTACCTGTAATACCTATAAGGTTAAGTTGTGATCTATTTAGAGTTTCGTAAGGGTATTTTAAAAGGATTAGTTTTCGTTGTCTATTAGGTTAGTCTATTATTAGTCTGTTAGAAGCCCTATAGAGGGCTCTGGATTAGTAGTATCTACTATTATCTTTTTACTATTTTCTATTTCCTTTAATATCTACTATTTATTACTAAGTTAAACCTAGGTAAGAAGTTTATTAATATTAGAAATTAGCTACGAGAAGTACTTTAGTAGTACCTTAATAGTATTATAATAAACTTGAAGAGTTTATACTTAGGGTGAAAACTCTTTACTAGACTATAGGGGTAGTAGTTATACGGAGCTTTAATAGTAATATCCTATACAAGCCTTAAAGCTTAGGTCTATGATACTAATAATATATAACTTAGTAATCCCTAAGTAAAGAGGATTAAGTTAGAAGAACTACTAGTTTTTAATAGAAAACCTAATCTTAAAGAACTATAGATTTATATAATAAAAAAAAATATAATATTCTAAAGAACTAAAATAACTATCTAATAGGAGGAATATAGCTTCCCCCCTAATTTATACTTAAAAGTTCAGATCTCTAAATATTAACTAAATAGCTTTAAATACTTAATATTTTAAAGGAAGATATAGGTACTTAGAAGTAATAATAAAGAAAACTCTTTTAATAAACTAAAGATAAGGTTAGTTTAAGAATTATATAACTTTACTACTACTAGCTACTTAGGGAGGAATAGTATACTCAAGATTATAAATAGGAAGTTTTTCTAGCTAGGCTAGTTATAAACTATAAAGAGATTTATATAGAACTATGATATCTATAGTAGTATATATATCTAGAAATAGGCAAAAAGGAGCTTTTTAAAACCCCTCCTAATACTTAACTAATTATATTCTAATCTATTAATAGACTTTATTACTAGTCTCCTACTAACTAGAAAGAAGAGTAACTAGTACTTTTAAATTATCATTAATAGGCTAAATAAGTTAGTAATACTTGAAGAGATAGATACTATAGAGGCTAAAGTATATACCTAGTAGTTCCTTAGCTATTACTATAGGTTTCATAAAATACTATAGTCTATTATTAGTAATTATAGTTTCAACTAGGTAAATAGGTTCTAGAGGGAGTTTTGCTACTTAACGGGGGTTATATAACTACTTAGTACTAGCTGTTACCCCTAAACTAATAGAAAAATAGAATACTAGAATTAGGAGATTTAAGCTATACTATAGGTATATATATACTAGTCTTAGGATAACTAAAGAAACCTACTACTTATTATATAATTTACTTTATAGAATAAATATAGCTTAAATATTAAAGCTATACTATTCTTTATAGAGTATAGTTACTACATTAATCCTATACTAACTATTAAAAATATAAGAAAAGTAGTATTTAAGGGAGAAGTTATTACCTAGTTACTAGTTAATAAGATAAAAGATATTATAAGATTTATCTAAATTAAGATTATAGTAACCTAATAGTAAAATAAAGTTTTAGCGAATAGGTACTAGTCCCCTATAAATAAGTACTAAATAGGCGATAAAATATAGTTAAATATCTCGAACTATAAGTTACTATAGTTAAGTAAGAAGCTAGACTAGTTATACTATAAGTATAAAGTTATAAAAGTTATTATACTATATATTATTAAGTTAAATATACTAGGAATAGTTTACCCTAAATTTCATATTAATCTATTCTAGAAAATAACTAGTAACCCCCTATTTAGCTAAGAGGTTATAAATTTATAACTACTACTTATAATTAATAATAATAGTAAAATAGAGTAAGAAGTTAAGGATATACTAGTAATAAAGTAATACTAGGTAAGTAAAGAGTAGTAATAATAGGTTTCTATTAAATAGAAAGGATTTGTAGATACTATATAAGAAGTAATAGATATAATATAGGAAATAGAGGTATTAGATTAGTATAAAGCGTATTTTAGGCTAATTAATAATTATAATAGAAACCCTAATAAAGTAATCCTAGTATATTACTAGTAAAAAAAGGGGTAATATTATAAGTTATATTTAACTAGTTAATTCTAGTTTTACCTAAATCCTAATAATTATACCTAAGAAATTAAATACTAGTGTGAAGGGCTGGGCCTGGGCTATGATTTAGCTGTAGGGAGCGTAAATACTGTTTATTTAGAACTAAGGAGTAAAAGAGAGGTTCTCGCGAAGGGTGTGAAAAGTCTGCTTAAGGGTAGCACCGGGGGCCCACTGGTGGCCCACTGGTGCCTGACTTCTCAGGTATGGTTGTTGGGACTCGGGCAGAGCCGGAGTCAACCAGCTGGGCGTAGCCCGTAACATTACCCCCCTCCCCACCAGCGGCACACCAGGGCCGCCCTGTTAGGGTCTCTGTTATAGTTGTCGATTGGCCTGAAATGCGCCTCATACCAATCTAACACCTCTATCTCCCGTATCATATCTGCCGCCTCCTATATGGCGTCCACGAACCCCTTCCATTTAATAAGGGCCTGCTGTTGCCGCCCTCTGCCTACCTAGTACTACCTCACTGCCAGTATTTCCTCAACCTCCTACTCTACCTCACCATCATCGTCAACTATAAGTAGTAGTTGCGGGTCCACGACTTCTTAGCCAGGTAGGGGGTTACTGGCTGCCCTCCGGAGTAGATTAATATGAAACTTAGGGTAAACTGTCCCTGGTATGTTTAACTCAATGATGTGCAGCGTAACGAACCTCGTAACCTCATACTTATAGTGTAACCAGTCTAGCTTCTTGCTCAGCTGCGGTGACTTATAGTTTAAGACGTTTAACCACACCTTGTTACCCACCTGGTACCTATCCGCGGAGCACTAGTACTTATTAGCTGAGGCCTTACTCTGCTGCTAGGCTGCCACGATCTCGGCTTAAATGAATCCTGTAACGTCCTTCATCCTTTTGACCAGCAGCTAGGCAGCAGCCTCCCCCTCAGAAACCACTCCTCCTATGTCCTCAATAGTAGGTATAGGATTAACGTGGTAACTATATTCCACGAAAAATGGCATAACCCCAATACTCGAGTTGTGCCTATTCCGTAAGGCGAGCTGCATAGTAGGTAGCAGGTCCCCCCAGTTATCCTGGGACTAGCACATATAGGCCCGTAGCATGGCTTGAATCTCCTGATTCTAGTATTCTGTTCCTCTATTGGTCTAGGGGTGGTAGCTGGTGCTAAGCAGTTGCATAACCCCCGTCAAGCAGCAAAACTCCCTCCAGAACCTACCTACCCAGTTCGAACCACGATTGCTAACGATAGACTATAGTATCCCATAAAACCTATAGTAGCAGCTAAGGAACTACTAGGTACATACTTCAGCCTCTATAGTATCTATCTCCTTAAGTATTACTAACTTGCTTAGCCTGTCAATAATAACCTAAAGGTACTAGCTGCCCCTCCCTCTAGTTAGTAGGAGGCTGGTAATAAAATCTATTGATAGATCGGAGTATAACTAGTTAGGTACCGGGAAAGGCTTCAAAAAGCCCCTCTTCGCCTGCCTCCAGATATGTATGCTACCGCAGATATCGCAGTTCTATACGAATCTCCTCATAGTCTATAACTAGCCTGGCTAGAAGAACTTCCTACTCACAATCTCGAGTATACTATTCTTCCCCAGGTAGCCAGTAGTGGTGGAGTCGTGCGATTCTTGGACTAACTTCGTCCTTAGCTTATTAAGAGAACTCTCTTCGTCGTCACTTCTAGGCACCTATATCTTCCCTCGAAACATCAAGTATTTAAGGCTGTCCAGTTGATATTTAGAGATCTGAACCTTTAAATATAGATTAGGGGGGAAGCTATGCTCCCCCTACTAGATAGCTGCTTTGGTTCTTTGGAAGGTTGTATCCTTTTCTACTATATGGATCCAGAGCTCCTTAAGATCAGGTCTCCTGTTGAAAACTAGTAGTTCCTCTAACTTGATCCTCCCTACCTAGGGGTTACTAAGTTACGCACTATTAGGGATAACTTGAATAACTTATCCCTATAATCTCTTATTATCCTATCCTATAGGTATATCTTACTCACACCTTGATAAAATATCTAGGACTATTACTTAGGACCCTAGGTAGTATTTAATATAGAAATTAAACTAGGACAGCTCTTCTACCTACTAGCTCTGCTTCTCAGTAAGCTACTGCTTCTTTATAAAGTACTCAAGACTTTTATGGTCTGAAAGTACCCTAAACCGCCTAATAGTTAAGAGCTTAGCCTTCCAGGCCCTTAGGTATACTAATACTGCTAGCAACTCCTTATTATAAATTAGGTAGTTGTATTCTGTGGGGGATAGTTGTTAGGAGTAGAAGGCTACTAGGTAGGCTATACCTGTGCTATCCTCTTGTATTAGAACTCCCCCTAGCACGAACCCGGAGCAGTTAGTCTCTACAGTAGTAATGGCCTCGGGGTTGAACATGTGGAGCACCGGTTCTTCTGCGAAGAGGTGTTTGAGCTTGGTGAAAGCAGCCTCCTGCTCCGCTCCCTACTAGAAAGGGAAGTCCTTCTAGGTTAGCTAGGTTAACGGTTCTGTAATCTTACTATACCTAGGGATGAAGTCCTTGTAATAATTGTAGAACCCTAAGAAACTTCAAGCCCCTTTCATAAACCTAGGGGGGAACTAGTCCCTAATTATAGCTAGCTTAAGGGAGTCACAAGAGATACCTTTCCCTACTATTAGGATAAACCCTATGTATTTTACTGTTATTACCGAAAACTCGCATTTCTTTAGATCTAGAGATAACCTAGTATTAGCAAGGCAGCGGAAGACCCTCTACACTTAAGCCTCGTGGTCCTTCTTCAACCTAGTAGTATAGATCAAGATGTTATTAATATACACTGTAACAAAATTATCCAGGAACTCATATAATATCTTGTTGATATACCACTGGAATATTACTAGGGCCCCAGTAAGCCCAAAGGGGCAAATAATCTACTTGAAAAGGCTATACCAGGTACGAAATACTATCTTCTCCTAGTCTTTGTCTTTAATCTATATCTTATGGAAGGCTGTAACGACGTCAAGCTTCGTGAACCAGTAGGCACTGGCAACCCTCTGGAGGGTTTCCGATATAAGAGGCAATAGATATCTATCCTTCTTCGTAATCACATTCAAGGCTCTGTAGTCTACACAGAACCTGATGCTTCTACTAGGCTTCCTGACAAAGAGGACAGGTGCCTTAGTAGCTGATCCGCTTGTTTTGATAAACCCCTTATTAAAGAGATCCTCTAGTATCTTCTTGAGTACTAGTAGCTCCTGTCGTGATATACTATAGAGGGGGCCCCAGGGCAGGGGGGGATTATTCCTATCCTTGTCAGGTATCAATGGGATCGCATGATCTAGCAACCCCCTGCTGGCGGGTACCTGGTAGGCCTTCTCTGGGTTGAATAGGTCTGGGAACTCTTTGAGTATGCTTGCCGGGATATGCTTCCTCGGATCGACTGGGGCCTTTGGTGCTAGGGCTTTCTTGATGTCCTCGAGGCTGATGGATATTACCTGGTAAGCCCCTGGTACCAAGCCTCGTGTCCTAGCAATCCTCCTACATATAATTAAAAAGGAGTTCGTGTTCAAAAGGCATACTGACTGAATCTCCTGAATCCTGGCGGGTTCTTCCTGATATTCCAGGTACACTATAACCCCTCCCTTACCATGCCTTATCCACTAGGCACTGGCATCATATATAACACAGTTATCTTCCATCTAGGGTCACCCGAGGTACAACTTTAGTAATAGCCCCTTTATAATATAGGCGTAGATCTCTTACATATACCTTCCTATTTCAAGGGATAACTTAGCAACCCCTAGGGTACTACCGGGTAATAATCCATCCTCGGTATAACCCCTTATCTTCCTCTTTATTATATTAATAAGTAGTAGGTATAACTTCTTCACAAGGGATATATTAATAATAGTGTAAGTATCGTAACTAGTATCTACTAGAGTACTAATAGTATGGTTTTTATTAACTCTTGTCTAGATAGTGGCTGACTACCTGCTGCCCTCCTGCTTCCACTATCTCCTCCATTCCTGAGATTCCGCCTTCATAGGCTCCAACACCCAACTTCATATTAGAGTTACTCTTTTCCCATATCCTCCTCCTCACTAGGGGGGGAACTGGTGTTGTCCTCCGAGTCCTTCAGCTTCTAGGGTTCCACCTTGGCGACCTTTGGTCCCTTCTTTTTCTTCTTCGCCGTACTGGTATTGGTACAGTTCCTGGTAATGTGGCCTCTTTCGTGGCAGCTGTAGCACTCACACATATCCCTCCGCGGCGGGGGAGCCCCTTTGGTGGAGCTCACGGAACTAGAGGACCCGTGGCGGCGGCGCTACTTATGTATGGCCCCAGTCATTATCATATCCCCATCCCGATCTTTTGATACAGGGAGACGGGTAGCTAGGGCCTACCAGGTTAGCGGCGTCTTCATATGCTCCATCTTCCAAGTAATATCCTATACCTTTAAAAGCTACTAGCTATAAATGGTAGGGAGCTTGACTGTAATGAGGAGCTCTTTTAAGCGGGGGACCAGCACAGTCTCCAGTAGGGAGATCTGGACCACATTAGGCCAGCTATAGCCTCTAGCATCTATAAGGACTTTCTCGAATCGTGGGAGAAAGGTAGCGAGCCTCTTAGTATCCTTCTGGTGGAGGGATTGTAGCTGGGTAATGGCTTGGGACTGGATATTAGGATCTAGGTAAGTATAGTCTAAGTATGCTATGAAGTCTTGGGGATCCTGGTTCCCCCCTGGTCCTCCAGCTACGAAGAAGGTCTCTACTACCTGCTGGACCCCAGGGTCTAAGCAGGAGTAAACCAGGTACTACCTCTGCTTGTCTGTCTTAAAGAAGTCTTGATTGATCTTTAATTTTCCCCTTATCTGGTGGGCCCAGGCGTTGTACTCCTTTCTTTTGCCTGAGAACTTGTTAGGGAGGGGGAGGGGCTTCCTTTGAGGGGTAGAGGCTATATAGGTGGACTCTGGGGGGGTAGCAGCGGTATCAGGGGAAGGTTCTGACTCCTTCTCCACCAACCTGGCGGTCAGTACCGCAATCCTCTNTCTGACTCCCTCTCCGCCAACCTGGCGGTCAGTACCGCAATCCTCTCGTGGAGCGGGGTGATGGCCGCGCTTAGATGCTGTAGCAGCAACTCTTCTATAGCAGTGCCAGCTATAGGGGTCTCTTGGGGGGTATCGGTTCCCTCTATCTTGTAATGATAGTTGGCCTCAATACCTAGTTATAAGTCTTTGTTAGGAGCCGCGCTCTACTGACGGTATCTCGGGGACTATAGCTGGTGGGGAGCAGCGCTTTACCCTAGTCCCTCTATTTGATGGGGAGTTGTGCTTGACCCAATATCTCTTATGCTTAGGAGTAGTGCTCTACTAATCAGTATCTCTTCTTAACCAGTAGGGAGCCGCGCTCAACCCAGCATTACCCGTATGGGGGATAAATCCGAGTTCTAAATATGCGAAGGGCTAGGCCTGGGCTATGATTCAGCCGTGGGGAGCGTAAATACTGTTTATTTAGAACTAAGGAGTAAAAGAGAGGTTCTCGCGAAGGGCGTGAAAAGTCTGCTTAAGGGTAGCACTGGGGGCCCACCGGCGGCCCACTGGTGCCTGACTTCTCAGGCATGGTTGTCGGGACTCGGGCAGAGCCGGAGTCAACCAGCCGGGCGTAGCCCGTAACAACTAGTAAGCTACTAGTAAGCTCCTAGTACTACTTTTAAGTAGACTTTTCACGCTTTTTATAAGAACTTCTCTTTTACTCCTTAGTTCTAAATAAATAGTATTTATACTCCTTATAGCTAAATCATAGCTTAGGCCTAGCTTTTCGCAAGTAGTTATAAGTAGAAATATCTATATATAACTTATATTTCTTTATCTTATACTATACTAATAATAACTTTAGCTTTATAAATATATAAACTAATAATACTTTTAGCTTTTCTAATACTACTTTCTTATACTATAAAGATAAAGAGTTCTAGAAAGCTTTATTTAAAATAAAACTAAAAATAACTTTTATAGTAACTATTTCTCTAGTATTTAATAGAGGTATTTTGAGCTTTAATAGTAATACTTTTTACTTATACTAAAAGTACTAAGGGTAAAGATTAGTATCCCTTGATATTTATACTATACCTGAGGTATTTAAGAAAGCATATATTAAATAATACGTATATAAAGTATACCTCGTTTCGATATATTAATTTGAGGTATTATTTAATTTCTTACGCGTTATATAAAAGTAATAACTTTCTTCTAATAATACTACTACTTTAAATAAGTGTCTTAAGTAGTAAATTAAGTACCTCGACTATAGTTTTAACTTTGTGCTACTTGATTTCTTGAAGGTATACTTCTATATTTTCGTTAATAGCTTTTTTATTAATAATACTAATTTCTTATTTTAACTAGGATTTATAATAATCCTAGGTTAAGAGATAGTAATTAGTAATAGTTAGTTTAACTTTTATAGTAACTTTATTTATTGTTCTTCTATTAAAAATAAAAGAATTATTAGGAGTATACTTATTTTAGAGATCTATACTATAGTAGCTAATATAAACTTTATATATACTATTACTATAATATTTAAGAAGATCTTTAAATATTAAAACTTCTTTTATATTTTAATAATTATCTATACTAACTCATATTTACTCTATAAATACTTTATAGAATTTAGTACTACTAAAGAGAAACGCTTAATAATTAATATTATAGTATTAAAATAGTTATATAAGTAATAAGAGTTCTATAAAGTATAGTAGATTAATAGAGATAATAATAATACTAATACCTTTATGAAAAATACCTTAAATTATACTTTTAAGAGATTTATTAATTTAAATTATATAACTATTTGAATAGAGGGATAGGTGATTTGAGTAAAGTAGATAATATAGGTATTTGGATATTATTAGGTTATAAGAATACATACAGTACTAAGGCTACTATACGACTCTACTAGCCACCATTCGACTCTAGTAGCTTATTAGAAGCTAGCTACGAGAGGTACTTTAGTAGTACTTTAATAGTATTATAATAAACTTAAAAAGTTTATACCTAAAATAAAAACTCTTTACTAAACTATAGAAATAATAGTTATATAAAGCCCTAATAGTAATATCTTATATAAGCCTTAAAGCTTAGGTCTATAATATATCCCCTATTACCCTACTATTCTATTACTATAGTAATATATAATATCTATAGCCTTATAATATAACTATAATATCTAACTACCTAAGCTAATCTAACTAGTTAGAAAAATCTATTAAAATAATTTCTTTAAATACTACTAATATTAGATAGTCCTACTAATAGGAAAATTCAGGTACTATTAATATTAGATAGTCCTACTAATAGAAAAATTCGTACTATATTTACCATAGGTAATCTTATACTATACTTTTCTTCTATCTATCTATAAGAAACCCCCTTTTCCCTCCCTATATATAGCCCTATTTTTATTCTTCTAGTATTATATAATTCCTATCTCGCGCCTGTATTAGTACTATTAAATCGCTATTTATCTACTTTTTTTCCCCTTTTTACATTCTATTTATTATCATATTAACTACTACTACTACTAGATCTGGCCCCCCTAATAATAATCCCTCTTACTACTATACCCCCTCTAAACCTACTACTTATACTTATAGTAACTTTATTATTTAGGGTAATTCTAATAATAATAATAACTAATTTCCTATAATAGTTATTAATACCTATTTTAACTATTATTCGAAATAGAATAAAAGTAGTATTACTTACTCCTATATATGGGGTTATAGCTACTTTTATTATAAATACTTGTAAATAAAAAGTAAATATAAATAGGGATCTCACCTCTTTATTATAAATACTAAGCTATATACTACTAGCTATTAAGTTAATTATCTAATTATAATAAATAAATATATTATTACTCCTACTATTACTACTTCTAAAGGTAAAAATATAACTATAGCCTACTATACTACTATCCTATTATTTAAGTTTTCTACTATAGTCTAGTACTATAATAACTACCTTAATTATACTTAATAAGAAGCTTTTACCCGTATCGCCGCTATACTTACTACTCTTACTTCTTACGCTAAAGGTATTCCTACTTCTACCTTTACTTTTACCCCTAAATAGGTTATTACTAGCTTTAGTAGTATTATATAAATAATAGTAAATCCCCCCTCTTCTCTTTCTATACCTTTATTATACTAACTTCTTTATAGTAAAATACTATGATATATTCTAGTACTCGCACTATACCTTACTAATATTATAACTATATCCTTAGTTTTACTAAAGCTAGCTCGCCTATCTACTACTACTATATTATTATTTCCCTAGCTTAATACTAATAATACTTTACTTATAAATAGGTATTACTTATTAATATCCCTAATAATAAAGAAGAGGAAGAGGAGGATAATAATAATAAAGAAGAGGATTTCTAAAGTAATAAAGAGATATAGGATAATACTAGCTTTTTTATTAAATTAGTTTATTTAATACTTTAGGGGTAAGTCTAGTAGCTAGTTATATATACTCCCTAGGGGCTATTATATTATTCAATTTATAAGTTATATAACTTTTTATTACTAGTAAATTAATATTAGGCTATTATTCTCCCTAATATCTCTATACTATAACTTAAATCATATTATAGCCTCGTTATTAGCAAAGCTCTCTAAAAGCTCCTATATTAAAGTATTATAACCCTTCTATTTAACTAATATATTATAGTTATATCTTCACCTAAGTATATTCTTCGCTACTAGTATCTCTTTAATATTATACTCCTTATATACCTCGCTATCCTTTTTAGCTAGAACTAGGATAAGATTAGGTTATATATCTATATACTATTATAATAGTAGTAGGCTATCTTCTATTTATTTAATAAAGTTAATATAGAGTATTAGGTAGATATTTATAGAAATATCTAAAGTAATATTTAGCGGGTTTAATATATCAATAACCTTATATTTAGAAGATACCTAGTCGAGTTTCTTATTTAGCTAATTTGTTTTAATATAATATAGTAATAGCTATACTTTATCCCCTACCTAGAACTTCTTAGTTACTTACTATATCCTATTTATACCTATTTTATTATATTACTATATATATACTATTACTACTTAGGTTATAGTAATACTATTTTTTAAATAAGAAAGGAAAACTAAAGTTTATCCTAAGCTAGAATATATAGATTATTCTACTACTTTAGAATATAAGATAAGTATAATATTAAACCTATTTAGGAACCTATTTAAGCTTACTCTAGTTACTAATAAATCTCTATTATTTAGTACTAACTAATAAGTAGTAATATAAGCTAGCTAGTCTAATTATAAGAAGGTAATATATACTTATAAAAAAACCTAGATCTCAGGTATTACCTTTTTTATCCTACTATCTATTTAGGGATAAAATAATATTAATAAAAGTTATTATACCCCTATTGACTAGTATAATATTATCTAGAAAGTACTAACCTAGTCTAATTTATAATTAGTAATAATTAATATAAGGAAACTATAGAATTACTACTAAATATCTTAGAATTTCTCTATATAAGCTTTAGTAGTTATAAATATTATAGTTTCTAGCTAGATATATTTCAATAATTAATCTATAATTACTATTAGGAATCTTAGGTTATTTTCTATAATAAATAATAGTTCTATTATAAAGTTAATAGAAATCTATAACTAGAACTTATTAGGAATTAGGAGGGGTTATAAGAAGCCTTAGTAATACTACTATCCTTTATATAAATACTAGTAAATATTATATACCTATATAAAATATTTAATATTTTTTAATATACTATCTTAGTACTAATCTTATAAAAATACTATAAATATTAAATTAATACTAGGGTAATTTAAAACTAAAAAGTTATAAACTATTTAGAGAATTACTATAGTTAGTAGCTTATACTTAGAGATTTAAACTTAACCCTAGTAAAATAAAATACTATTACTTCCTACTATATAATTAATTACTTATATTTATATTAAAGTTTCTAGAGGGAATATCCTTATTACNTATTAAAGTTTCTAGAGGGAATATTTTTGCTATTTAGTAGATAGTATCTAGTTAAATTTTATATACTAGTATTACTATAATTACTTAGTTTTATAGTAATAGTAATATAGTACTTTAGAATATAATATATCTATCTAGTAGTTTACTAGTAGTATATTAGTAGTTATTTCTTAATAGTATAGCCTTTTCTTAGTTTTCCTCTATTTATATATTATAAATTAAGAGTATTAGGGAAAACTTATCTTTATCCTTATAGTTAACCCGGAGAAGCTAGAGGATTTATATTATAGGTTTTCGTTCTATTATATTATCTTAGTTTTATTAAGAGAAAATATTAAAGTACTTAATAAGGTAATTTAAGTAATATTTTAAAATAAAACTAAACTCTAATAAAGTTTCTACTTATTTAACTTATTACTCTAAGATAAGTCTCGGGTTTATAAAGTATTCTAATATTTTATAGTTAGAGAGAATAGTAAATAGCTCTACTATATTTTATAATTCTATTAACTATACCTTTAGGTATAATACTACTACTAGTAGCTTTTTATTATAAATAGTATAGTTTTACTAAACTAGTATAAATCTAGCTAAAAAATAAATAATAAACTATAATATACTATTTTTATTTTCTTAAAAAAAACAACTACTTAATATTACCCCTAAATAATCTACTTCTACTACTATATATTATTCTAGATCTTATTAAGCTATAACTAGTTCTAAGATAAATATAAGTTTAAGCTTTTTAAATATTTACTAGTATATAGTATTCTAGCGAAATAATACTTTTTTCTATATTAGTTAAGTAAGGGGTTCTATTAAACTAGAGAAATAGTTAACTAGGTTATAGTAAAAGTTTATAAAACTAAAGAAGTCCTGGATATTATAGATATTTTTAGGAACTTCTTATTACTAGATAACTTTAACTTTTTTAGGGTTATAGTAGATATTTTTCCTTATTTTAATAATAAACCCTAGATGCTTTATCTATTTTACTAAGAATTTATACTTTTTTAAGTTTAAGTATAACTTAGCTTTTTATAACTATTTAAAGATTTATTTAACTTTATCCTTATAATTATATTTTAACTTATAACTATAAATAAAGATATTATCTAAATAAATTATAATAAAGTTATTAAGGATACTCTAGAGTATACTATTAATATAGTATTAGAATATCATAGGTATACTTATTAGTTTAAAAGGGGTAATAAGTTACTTAAATAAGCTAAAATAGGTTTAAAAAGTAGTTTTATATTTATTTCCCTCTATAATATAAATCTTATAGAAAACTACGTGAATATTAATTTTTATAAACTATATTACTTTAGATAATAACTATAGTATTTCTTTAACTAGTAATAAAGGGTAGTAATTATAAGTACTAATAGTATTAAAGGTGCGATAATCTACGTAAAACTGCTATTTCCCCCTAGGTTTCTTAATGAGGAAGATAGGTATTCTAGCTATAAATAAGCTAGCTTAGACCTAACTTTTATCTATTAGGTTTGTGACCTGGTATCGGATTTCGAGGAGATATTTCTTTAGTATATTATATAGTAGTCCCTATAGTAGGTCTAGCTTGGTTTTATCTAAGTTTTTTTTTAGGTAAATATAATAGTTAAGGGATTTCTTATATAGAAAAAAGCTAGAGGCTTTTTCTTTATTAAAGAGGTTTATAAAAGAAGCGTAAATAGCTAGTAAAGTAGGTAGTAGTTATTCTAAAGTTATAAGTAGTATAGTTACTAAGACTATATTAATCTATACTAAACTAGTTACTAATTATTTATATCCCCCCTCTTCTAGGCTAGAAAATATTATAGTTAGTAACTTAATAGGGTTTATAAATTTATCTATATATATCTCTTTTGGTATATTACTAATAGCCTGGATAATTAAACTACTAACTAAATTAATCTATATTTTATTCTTTATAGGGTCCAAAATAACTTATTAGTATTATAACTATAGTTTCCTAAGGATAACTAGGTATACTATTTCTAGGATTATATAGAATAAAACCTCTAATATTTAACTGTTAAGGTTAATTTATACTTTAGCTATCTTAGTAATATAGGTTTCCTAGTTAGTACTTAGGATAGTACCTAACTGGTATAGTTATAGTAATATAATAAATATAAGGTTCTGCTATTTTATAAACTCTTTATTGACTACTTTATAATAATTATAACTACTATTAACCTAGATGGAGATAAAAGACTTATTATTTATTAATATAGAGACTAAGAAAAGTAGTTTATTTATTTATTTCTATATCTCTCTAGTTTTATTTATTATTATAGGGTTATTTTTAGTAGTTATACTAGGTTACCCCCTAGGGAGTCTTTTCTAGGGGGTTAGGTTTTTTCCTTATTATCTATAATCCTTTTATCTAACTATAAAGCCTGAATATTAGTATTAGAAGTTATTAGTAGGTAGGTGGGCTATAGTTTATATTTTATAATGAAATAGTCCTTAGTACTATAATATATATAAATACTAGCTTATATATATACCTAGATAACTATAAAGTTTACTTAATAAGTTTTATATACTTTAGTAGAAAGAGCTAACTAAAGTTTACTAGTTATAGTAATATACTTATTTAACCCCCTATAATATTAAAGGGTAGTAGTATAGTAGTATTATATTAGTACTAGGGTAGTATAGGTTACTTCTATATTTGTTATCTATATATCTCTATTCTAAGTAATTATTAGTTCTAGCTAGGGA
>RYZW01001829.1:0-10826 GCA_004367215.1 Colletotrichum trifolii | reverse complement strand
ATATAATACTTATAGGGAGGGGCTAATAGCTCGCTCTCTACTGCGACTATTAGTAGATATATTACCCCCTGAAGTATAACTTTAGCTTTCCTATTCCCCCTACTAACTACTATAACTAGTTTCTAGTTAATCTAAAACTAAGCCCCTCGTAGCTATAGTAGCTAGTATATCTACTTTGTATCAACCTTTTTAATAATAAATAACTAATAACTCCTTCTACGACAACCTTATATCCTTATACCCTTATACTTTTATAGCTATATATAATTCGAATATCTAGAGATATTTAATTACTTCTAATTATAAGTACTCTATTCGAATATTTATTACAACCTCGATATCTATAATTTTAATATCCCTACTAAACCCTACCTACCCCTAAAACAAAACTTTATACTACTAATATAAAAGTTCTCTATTACTAATATAAGCTAACTCACGATCTCTATATAAGTATAGTAAGACTCGGCTTATTCTTATTAATAATTAATTTTAATATATTAAGTATAGCTAATATATAAATAATACTTATATAGATACGGATACTTCTAGTATAACTAGATAGCTTTTAAAACTTTTATAATTATAGTATTATAATATTTGAAAGTATCTAGTAACTAATATTATAGTAAAGTATTAATATTAAAGTATTATCTAATTAATACCTAGTCGTGAATATTATTAGCTTTTTATTATTACTATTAGTAAATTAGTTAGACTAGAGGGTATAAGTATAGTTTTCTTTTAAGCTAAGGATCTTACTAATATTTCTAAGATAATTAACTAGACTATTCAGAATATTAAATATAGTTTTCTTAGTCTTACTAATTTCTTTAGCTTTAGTAGACTTCGAAAAAGCTATATTAAGTATAATTATAGTACTATAAGTTTTTTAAGATTCATTTATATAAGGGTTTTATTAAGGTTTACTAGGTAAGTAATATATATATTATTAGTACTACCAAGAATACTACTTTTTCTATTAATACTACTTCTAGCTTTACTATAATTAAAATGAAAGCTTAATTTATATATAAGATAATATATCGTTACTTTATCTATACTTATGTATTAAGAGTTATCGAGGCTTGTTATTATATAGGTATCTGATTTATTTAAGAGGGGATTAACTCTTTTTATTATAAACCGTATTACTTTACTAAGTCTACTAAGATTATAAGTTACGATACCTTTTTTTTACTAAGATAAGTAAAGAGATTTATCTTGATTTTATTAAGATTAAGCTATTATTTACTATAAGTAAGAAATATACTTTTTACTTCTTTAATTACTATAATAAGTATTACTAGCTTCTTTTACTTAGTAGTTACTACTATAAAGTAATATTTTAAGCTATTGAGAGGTTTAATGATACTCTTACTAATATAACTGTATTAAGTATAGAAAGTTAGGTATATAATAATACTTTAGAGCTTAAAAAAGTACTAAGAAACTCTTGTTTTATAGGTATTTAACTTAATCTTATTACGACCTATATATTATTTATAAATAAAACAATGAAGGATATTAGTTAGACTATTATTAAAGTAATATATATAATACTTATGAATAATAGTTTTCCTGAGGAGTTTTAGGATTATATTTTTAATACCATCTAGATCCGCAACTTCTTATTATAGGTTAATAAAAGTAAACTTAGCTTTTATAAATTTATAGTAAGAGAATGAACCTTGGGTAAAGATTATAAGTTTCTATATATTAACTATATCCGAATTCTTAGATATATTACCTATATTTATAGAAAAAGAAATAAGTACTTTCCTTATATAGCTAAGATAGAAGTATATACTATAAAGAACTTCTTTATTAGTAATAATTTCTTATGTGGTTATATCTACTATATTTATATTTTTAATATAAAGAAAGCTTTTTACCACTATAATATTTATTTTTAGAAAGGCTTTAATAAGACTATTTTACGCGTTCTAAGAGATATTACTAAACAAAGTAATATCGATTATGCTATTCTATTTAATAAACCTAATTTCTAGATCTAATATTTTTACTAGGTTTAAGATTAAACTGTTATTATAGAAAACTTTTTATTAAAAGAGAAGGATATTATTTAAGAAGTATGTTGAACTAATAATATTTACATTATAGAATATATAATTCTACTACTAGAAAGCTAATTTCTATTTACTATTATATAATAGTAACTTATTACTAATATTACATTAAATAATAAGGGTAATAATAACTTTATGGATACTATTTACGAATAAGAATTAGATTACTTTAATCTAGATATTAGTCTACTAATAATAATACTACTTAATACTCCTATAGTTTCTGCTATAAACTATCTTTATTATACTACTATAATCAAACTACTAGGCTACTATTATAAAGCTTATAGCTTTTATCCTTATAAGAAGAAAACTTACTTTACTACTAATATCTATATTAATTTAGAGAACCTAATTATTATTACTCTTCTTATTACTATAGTACTATGAAAAGTTCTTCTATTAAGATATACTATCCCTTATACTATTAAAGAAATAAAAAAGGCTTTCTATAGTTTTCCTATTAGAAACCTGAATATAATACTAAGATATAATAGATAGTTAATAAGGAGATATTTTACTTTATTAATAAACTTTCTAATACTAAGACTTTTCTAAGTATATAGATCTTTAAAATTAAAACTGGTTAGAGTTATTATAATGGGGCTAGGCCTACGAATAGCTATAGGTATATACCACGAGTAGGTTTATAGTAATCCTAAGTATAAATAGGATAGTTTATAGTATATCGGTGAAAGAATTAACTTCTCTTCTCCTAATATCTTAGGACCTACTATTTAGATTCCTTTATTCTTAGATCGTAGATCTGCGAATATATTAATTTTTTTATAAAGTATTCTTCGAATACTTTCTGTTTATTTTTGCTTTTTTTACGAAATTATATATATACAATATACATAAAGTCTTTTCTAGTATTATAGCTAGGGGTAGTTAGCTAGCTTTAGTTAGTTAGGCTTTTTTAGCTATAGTCTATTCTAATAGTATTTAGAGGCGGATTATTCTCCTCTTAGTTTTTATAGGTTAGGATAGAGAGATATTTTTATGCTACCTCGATAAATAAGTGAATATAATATGATATATAATAGAAATATAATATATTATTTTATTTTGAGGTACAGTTAATAAGCATATTTCAAGGATAATAAGTTTTACTCAAAAAGTAATTTATAGACTTGTATAATTAACGAGAAAGATAAGTAATAGTTTTACTTATATTTTTAGATAACTGGATAGTTTAGAGACCTGGAAAATTGATTTAAGCAAGTATGTATATAGTTTTATCTAATGAACTTTTATAACTTAATATTATAAGATTAAGTTTAGTAAATTCTTATAGATTGAGTATATAGTTAAGTGAGATATTTCCTTATTAAACCTTTTTTGAAATAGAATAGTAAGATAATTATTATAATAAAATAAAATAAAATAGAAAAATAGATTAAGAAAGTAGTCTTACTAAGCTGATAAGTATAGTAGGATTAATTTATTTATTTAAAATGTAAAGGTAAATAACTAAATACTTTAGATATTTCTCTGAGGAAAATGTAAGTTTTAGAGAAAACGATATATAAGATAGTTATATATAATATTCTAGATACCCCTTTAAGGAATATATAGCTTTTAGGGAAAGTAATACGCAAGATAGTTATGTATATAACTTTAGATATTTCTAAATATAGAAAAAATAAATAGTATTAGAATTGTTATAAATTAACTAATCTATAAGAGTTTTAGAAGAATTTAAGAATAGAACCTATAGAAGAGCTTTTATAGAACTAGATTAAATATCATATAATAAAGATAAAAAGGACAGGAGATTTATTCTTCTACTTACTACTCTTTTTAATAATAAGTAATTAGAAAAGACATTCTTATTATTTATTATAACTATTATAATAATTTTATATAGATAATAAGATAGTTTAAGACAAAGATAATATTTGAACTAAACTTAATGTAGAAGCTTTTTTCCCAGTTCTAGTCGCTACTTTATTTATAGGTTTTATATTTAGAAGTTTTTAGTTATAAGTTTGTGATATTTCTAAGGATTCAGGTAATACTTCTTTAGATTACTTTCTATAGAATAATCCTACTAGTAATATTTTTAGGACTATAAGTAAAGGTTCTATTAGGAAATACCAATACATCTTTAAATACTACTATACCTTTATTAATGAATGATATTTTAATTTTAATTAACTACTTAATACTAATAAATATATTTGTAAGGATATACCTTATAGCTTATATAGAGAACTATAATAGCTAGGAATAGATATAGATTATATAATATAATAGCTTTAAGTTATTACAGGATAAAAGCCTTCTTATAATTACTACTAGTTAGCCTACTAAGTTAAAGTCTTATAACTTATAGAGATTTACTTTTTATTACTTACTTTTTCCCTTACTAGGTTTTTAGCTATTCTTTTATAATCCTTTAACTTCTACCTCCTAGAGGGGTAAGGCTAGGATTTCAGTAATAGCTCTATTATGACAAATAGTTAGCAAACATACGGCAACAATAGTACTAGCACTAGAAACAATAATAATACCCGAAATCACAGCTACCGAAAACTCTACTAAATATATAGCCTCTACTATATCACCCGAACCTTAAACAGTAACTATAGTAGTACTCATATACCTCCTCAAATAATATTCCTCTTTATAGAAATAATATTAGCTTAGCTATCTAGCAGCGAACCTATAATAACCCTTATACTATTAATCTCTAAAACTATTAATTATAAGGATTACTTAAAGCCTCCTAGTTACCCCTATAGTCTCTTTTACGAAAATACTACCCTATATAAAATCAAGGATTAATTAATAGTAATTCAAGATAGCTATACTTTACGCCTAAGAGTTTCTATAATACACTAGATCTAGTAGGCTATAACTAAGTTAGTATATAGCCTATAGACCTAGTAGCGTAACTACTATTATACCCTATATAACCCTATATAAGTTAACTTTATAGTATTTATATATTATTTATTAACTAATCCAATTCTATAAGAATTATACTTTTATAGTATACTTTATATATTTTAGTATAAGGGCTAGTCCCTACTAACATTTTATACTAAATAGTTAGCTATTTATAAAGCTTTAGGTACCCCTATAGAGAAATCGAGGCTTTATACTTTTACTTTTTTCTATTATATTAAAGCTAGACTTTAGAAGTATTTATAATACTAGAAATTTAATAACTAGGTATTTAGAATAGTAGTTTTAGCAGCTAAGTATTTATAAGAGATATTATAGTTCTATAAGGAAGGTTTTAGTAGTATTAGGAGTACTACTATTAAGGCGTTAGCGCCTAAATGCTATAGGGAGACTAATACTCTAGAAAGCTTCTGGTAAAAAAGCTATACTTTAAAGAGCATAGACGCCTTGAAAGGTATAGGTACTTTAAAGGCTACTTCTTATATAAAATATACGGTAAATTAAGCTATACTATAGCTACTTATTATTATAATAAATTCTATACGTTTTGCTAGAAGCTAGGCTACCCTATAAAGGTTTACTATAAGTGCTTTACTGCTCAAAGCTTACTGAAAAGTCCCTAGAACTATATTAAACCTAAGGCTATATAGCGTAGTAAAAGTACCTTATAAAGGTTTACTATAAGCGTTTTATAAAATACTTCGCTGAAAGGTCACTAGAGCTATATTAAACCTAGTATAAATAGCCTTATATACCTAATTAGTAATAGGATACCTCGGTAGCTTAATTAGTTATAAGAAGTTTTACGGGAAAGGGTTAGACGTTTTAGGTTTAGCTTTAAAGATTTCTAGTTAATATACTAAAGCCTCGCTAATAAGTAGAAGACCTTGTAGGTTAATATACCTACGGGAAACATTGTTACTTGATATAGTAATAAGAGCCTTATGTGTTAATATATACGTGGGATGACGACTCTTATATATGCGTATTGGATAACCCTTATACGTTAATACACGTATAGGATAACCCTTATATATTGATATATATATAGGATAAATAACCCCTATATATTAATACACGTATACGACCTTTATATATTAATATACGTATAAGAAAAACCCTTTTATTATCAATCGCTAAACAGTCGGTAAATAGCCGGCGAAACTATTTTAAGTCGCTATATAGCATTTTACAAGCTTTAAAGCTTAAGGTTTATAGAGGGGGGATAGTTATAAGGATATACTTTATAGCTTATACGGAGAGCTAGGATAGCTAGGAACGGATATAGATTACGTAATATAGTAGCCTTAGGTTACTATAGGATAAAAGCTTTCTTATAACTACTACTAGTTAACCTACTAAGTTGAAATCTTATAACCTATAGAGATCTACCTTTTACTGTTTACTCTTTCCTTTACTAGGCTTTTAGCTATTCCTTTATAATATTCTAAACTAAATTATTTATAGCTACTATATCTTTTTAGTTTAAAAGAACTCTTAAGTTTATAAGTAATAATACTTCTAGTTTCTTAGATAAATATAAATCTTTTATTAATTGATCCTATAGATCTAAGCTTAATATAATTAAAGAAACTTATATATATTATGTTAGTTTAAGAAAGCTATAGTATCTATTATAATTATTAGGATAACCTAGATTAAAGCTAAAGAGACTTTTATAATTATATATAAACTTATAAACCTAACTACTAACTACAACTTAAATAAAGAATTTAAAATTCTTATTTTAGGGAATTATCTAAAAAAGGATAGTTTTACGGGGATTACTTTCTTACTAATTATGATTAGTAACTTCTAGATTTATATTACTATTAGGAAAAACCCTAGCTTCCTTAATAAGGAATTAACATGTATTATTATATATAGAATATTTCTTAGAATACTAAAAGAAATAGCTTATAATTTTGACTATAAATTCTATAAGTTTATTACTATTTACTAGAGAACTTTCGAAGCTACTTCTATATAGTAGTAAAAAGACTAGATATTAATAAAAGAGCTTATAGGATAGTTAAAGCTATAATTCTTAAAGTATTTTTCTTAAAAGAGTAAAGATAATTTTAATAAAACTAAAAGTAGTTTAAGTAGTAAAGAAAGTGAAATTACTAAAAAAAAGGTATTACTCTAAGAGCTGAAGAGCTAGTAGATATTTTCAAAAACCTTTAAATTAATAATATTAGTTTTTCTAAAGAAGATTGGATACCTGTAATCTATAGTATTATTAAGTGATAGAATAAGATAGTAGTTTATACTAAAGCTTGTAATATATTAATTAAACTTAGATTAACTTAGTTTACTTATATAACTAATTTATAAGTTTAATAGAGAAGTAATTTTAAGAAACTCATATATTAATTAAATAGGACTTATAATAGCTAAACTCTTCAATTTATATAATCTTATCTCTAGTACTAATATATAGATAACTATAGTTGGTAATAGTATAGGTAACTAGAATACTATATAGTATTTTATAATATATTGATTATTTATTAGACTTATAATATTTATTTTTATATTAGAAATACCTATCATATTAACTATTAAAGAGATAATATAATAATAGTAGAAGAAAGTATTATTAATATAGGATATAAAAAGAAAATAGGAAAATACTAAAGCTATTCTTATTTATATTACCTAGAAACTATAGATGTTCCTAAAAAAAGCTAAGGAAAATGAAAGTCTTAGGTTATAATTTTTCCCTAATCTTTAATGAATTCTCTAAGATTGAAAGAGATATTAAGTATTAATTAGTAAAATAGATAAGAGGTTTATAGAATAATAGTAATAATATTGAAAGTAAGTAGAAGAAGCTTATATCATATTTAATATTATAATTTTACATTTTATTCAAATTACTATTGAAGAAAATATCATGAAAATAACTACTAAAGAAGTTATCATAGTAGATAAATTAAGATATAAGTCTATGAGATATATACTATATAACCTTTATAAATTTCAGAAATAATTATCCATAAACCCCTATAATAAAAACTACTAACTAGCTTAGCTAGAACTAAAAGCTGTTAAGCTAAACTAAAATAATAATAAACTTATATTACTAATGCCTTTATTCCTCAAGAAATAGTTCTTACTAAAAAAATATCTGGCTAATTAAGTTTTATTATAATACTAATAAATATAGAGATCTAAATGTTAACTTAATAAATTTATTTTAAGAAAATCAGAAAATAAATTTGAGTTCCTAAAAACCTTTTTTAGGAAACCCAATTTATATATACCTAGGTTAACTATAAATATATCTAGTTAATTATTAAAGATTACTAGAGTAACTAGTAGATAGAAGAGATATTTTCATAATAGAACAAGAATTCGTAGATATATTTCATAAAATAGAGGATGAAGAAGTAAGAATTCAAGCTCAGATCAATAAATAGAACTTATAATATGTGACTAAATAATTAATAATATAATCTAATAATATATAAAGAAGAGATTTAAAAATACTACCTAATTTAGAAATATAATTAATACTAGTTATATGAGTTAATAATATAAATATTAATATAGTAAATACTATAATAGAATCTACTAATACTAGGGAAAATACTATTACTAGCTTTCCTATAATTTAGATTTGTATTATAACTTATCTTTAAATTAATATTTAATTTATAGATTCTAAAAATTTAAAGCTTTAGGAGATTATTAATACTAGTTTAGTAATTAATATTATTACTAAAAACTATATCTAGAAAGTAAATCTATTTAATAGAATAATATTTATATATTTGAAACTATGGAGTATTATAGATATTAAGTATACTATAAACTTCTGTAGAATAATAATAGAAAGTATCCCTATAAGGAAATATTATATACTTAATATTGGATTTTTTAATATATTTTGAAAGATAATAATAAAAGACTTAGTTTTAGGAATTCTATTTATTTTTAAAACTTAGGTAATATTTTAATATATATCTAACTAAATTATTAATTAGATATAGTCTAGTATTATAAACCTAAGCCTTNTAAAAAAAGAGTTAGAATTTTTCCCTAATATTACTATTATTCCCCTAGAATTTACTTATATCACAGACCTAAACCTTAGGGCTTATATAGGATATTACCATTAAGGCTCCACACAACCACTATCCCTATAATTTAGTAAAAAGTTTTTACCCTAAGTATAAACTCTTCAAATTTATTATAATACCATTAAAACACTACTAAAGCACCTCTTATAACTAGCTTCTAATATTAATAAACTTCTTACTTAAATTTAACTTAACAATAAATAGTAAATACTAAAGGAAACAGAAAATAGTAAAAAGATAATAATAAACATTACTAATCCAAAGCCCTCCATAAAACTTCCAACAGACCAACAATAGACTAACCTAGTAAATAACAAAAACTAATCCCTTCAAAACACCTTCACAAAACTCTAAATAGATCACAACTTAGCTTTACAAGTATTATAAATACCTAATCTAAAACAAAAGCTACTCCCTATTAATACCCCTTTTAATAATAATACCCTCCACTTTCCCATATAATAGATAACTATATAATATAAGTTAAAAATTAATCAAATTTGTATTAAAAAACCTGAAAACTTCTAATAATACCTATAGACTAACTTATTACCTAAAATCTAGACATAAATTAGTAACTTTTATATTATATAAAAGCTATAATATAATTAAAATATTAACGTATTCCTCTAATACTTTACTAAATACTATAAAAACCCCTACTATAGTACTCAAACCCTTGAGAAGATTCACCACCTCTATTAGGGGCTTAAGTAAATATTCACCAAATTCTTTATTAAATTTAAATTAACTATAAGACAAATAAGGAAATATAACTAAGTAGGGGATATTAAGCTCAACTACTTCTATCCAGCTCTCTCCCACCAAATTTAGATAACTACTATTAACTATAATATTAGCTAAACAGACTATTATACTACTATTTAGCACTACTACATAATTATAATAAACCTCAAGATCCTCAATATAGAATCATAATACTACAAATAACTACAATCCCTTCTCTAACTAAAACTAATAATTAATTAAAATAGAAACATATAAATAACAAATATAAAAATAACCCACACTACCCTAGTACTAGTATAACACTACTATACTACTACCCCTCAACACTACAAAAAATCAAATAAGTATACTACTATAACTAATAAACCCTAGTTAACTCCTCTTGCTAAAACATATAAAGCCTATTAAATAAACTCCGCAATTATCTAAACACATATACAAACTAGTATTTATATATATTATAGTACTAAGGACTATTTTATTACAGAATATAAACTATAACCTACTTACCCACTAGCAACTTCCAATACTAATATTCAAACCCTATAATTAAATAAAAAAATTACAAATAAAAAAAAAAACCTAGCCCTCCAGAAAAGACTCCCTAGGGAACAACCTAGCATAACTACTAAAAACAATACTATAATAATAAATAAATCTAGAAAGATATAGAAATAAATAAATAAACTACTTTTCTTAATTTCNTTTTTTAGTTTTTATCTAGGTTAATAGTAGTTATAATTATTATAGAGTAATTAGTAAGGAGTTTATAAAGTAATAAAATTTTATATTTATTATATTATTATAACTATACTAGTTAGGTATTATTTTAAGTATTAACTAGGAAACTTATATTACTAAGATAACTAGGGTATAGATTAATTTTAATAGTTAGGTATTAGAAGCTTTATTCTATATAATCTTAGGGATAGTATATTTAGCTATTTTTAGGAAACTATAATTATAATACTAATAGGTTATTTTA